>RWJN01000107.1:0-79985 GCA_004332605.1 Steccherinum ochraceum | reverse complement strand
CCTCCCCAGAGGCGACGTTCGCGAACGCGTTTTTCGCGTCCTTCCCTCTCGCTCGACACGACAAGTGAGGGGGTTTCTTTACAGCAATGTAACATATTCCATTCTGTGCAGTTGACAAGAGTTTTACAAGGGCGAAAATGAAAAAATGGTCGCCCTTCGGGCGCAAGTGCCTACTGTCCGCAGAGAGACGTTCGCGAACGCGTTTTTCGCGATCGTCTCGCTCCCTCGACACGACGGTGGTGGGAGACTCGTAGAGCGATATAATGCATTCAATTCTATCTAGTTTACAGGGGGTTTGCAGTGTAGAAATCGAAAAAATCGGCGCCCTGCCGGGCGCATTGCTAGGGGATCTTGCAGACGCGACGGTTGTCGCAGACGTTGCGCTGTGGATTTCGGAACTTGACAGATACGGGCCAGAAAGCTACGCTATCTCCTGAAAGAGACAGAACCTCGTCACACCGGCGAGATGCCTCACGGTGTTGCAACGAGTGAAGAGGCGCAAAGAGGGCTGGACTTACCCGGCGTAAGCACCCTTGTGCGTGATCTGGACGGCTCCGAGAGGTCTTCGGAGCGGTTTCTTGAGCCGCCTGGCAAGACTGTGCCGTCCTCGAGATGTTTGGATGGTTTTCTGGCCAGCCAATTCTCAGGTAAGACACAGACTGGATAAGAGTGAATATTATGCTCACCTGGATGTCTTGTGTCCCTGACCATCCTTCCTTCAGTCATTGCAATCTCCGAGCACCCAAATGAGTACATTGAGGTGCGATGCGGCTGATCCGAGTATCGAGAGCGAGCTGTAGGCTCGGGACAGTTGACGCGGGAGGAGGGCGGCTTGTGAGCAGCAGAGAGCGGGCAGCGGAGGTGGCTGAAGGCGCGAGAGATGGGGTTGTTCAATTTCAGACCAAACACTAGCGGTATAGGGTAAAATGACGCGTGAGGGTGTGCGTAGAATAACATGAGAGGGGGAGACATATGGAGTTGAGAGAAGCGGCCGAGAAGGCCTTGTCTGTCGCTTCCAATCGGGTTTCGAGGCTTGAGAGTCTTCATGCGCGTGTATATCGGTTTGGTTATTGTCGTTGGCGTGCATTGGGGGCGATGAAGGGAGGGGACCGTGATAGACGAGGAAGAGAAGGTAGGAGGGAGGTGGGTACGGCGACGACGAGGATGGTGTAAGCGCCGCCTGCCTAATAAGGTAGTTTCCGGCTTTTTTCAGGGAAACGGAGACTTCACACTTTGGGGTGTGATCGCCCCGCCGAATCACGGCTTGAAAGTGTGACTGCCCGCAAAAACGTTTGCCTGGGATAATCCGATCTTCGAGCGTCTCCGTGACTCTTCGTCCACTCCTTGACGTCTCTAGAGATTCACCATTCTATATATATTTGTTTCGCCGGGGTCTATCGTTTCGCAGCCAGCCGCCGCTGTAACTGTAATCGATGCTAAAACAATCTCAGCAGTGCACACTGGGACAAAGCTGAGGCAAGCTTGAGCTCAACTTTGACTAGACGAGTGGTTGAAGCGTTCATATAGGTGGCTTCGCGAGTAGAACTCAAAATATTGAGCTGACATCCTGTGAGATGCTGATTTCTACTGGAAATCGTCGGGCACTACAGAGATTGGAATTTGCCCGGCCAAAAATCCCTGCCTGCCTCTTTAGCCGCATCATACCACACCTGATCGTGCGCCAGCGCAATTCTAACTCTTGGCTCCTTCATCAGCTCCCTCAGTTTCCGAATCGTATCCTCCGCTACGAGCTTGTCAGCGTGCAGACACCCGTACTTGCTGTGGTGCCCGATTTCCGCATCCCCTCGCAAGATCCTCCAATCGTGCACAGCATCCCCGGGAAGCATGATCCATCCTCCATCCGGTGACGTGCGTGCAAGAATGGATATGTGTCCAGAAATGTGTCCAGGGGTGTCGACAATGTAAAGGCTTCCATCTCCGTAAAAATCGAGCGCGCGAGGGAAAGGGCCAAGCTCGTTCCACTCGCCTTCCTGAAGTGAAAAGAAGCGAGTGCGAGAGGTGGGAAGCAGATCCTGCATGTAGTGAGCTGTCGGATTGGTTGGGTACCCATCATCTAGGAGGGCCTTGCCGGACTCTCCGAGCAGGAAGATTGAGTTGGGGAAAGCAGCAGGATTACCGCTGTGATCGAAGTGAACGTGGGTGAGGCAGACGTAGTCAACGTCGCTGGGAGAAAGCCCGCCCTTCTCAAGGCAAGCTGTCACGTCAACGGGCACTTCGACGCGAGATAGCTTTTGCAGCTCGGCAACTACTACCGGAGGTAATCCTGTCTTCCATTCTTTGTGGATACCCAGGTCAAGCACGAAGGTAGTGTCGGTTTCGGAGTGACGGAGGAGGAATGCAGTGGACGGGAATCCGAAAGAATCATCTTCGCTAGCGCAAGGGGCTATCATGAGTCCTATCGGGAGAGTGAGATGACCGCCCTCCAGAGCAGACACATGACAATAGGCTTGGTTGGTCGAGGGCTGGGGAAGACCCATGAGCGCGAGTGCATGATCATTTTCTTCGCTGTCGGTATATGTAGTAACATCTTCTTTTTCTTAGTAACCAGCCATTAGTACAACATCATGAATTTAGCAGATCAAAGCACCCACTTCGAGAGTTTCGGAACAATTGCTACATGTGTCGGTCTGCACCTCATGGGCCGTTCGCGCTTAGTACAGAGCTATAATATGTGCGATGAATGACTATAGTGAACGGGTACACATGATTTTGCACCAAACTGCCGCTATCAGATCCTCGTTTGAAGGATTTGCAGAGCGCGGCGCGCCGGCGAAGAACTTGGAGAAGGAGAGATGGTGTAATGCTTGATCAGCGAACATGTCTCAGACTTCCCTAACGTGAAACTGCCACTCAACACTGCTATAACGATGATGTAAATGGGCCTGCCGCCTCAGCAGTGTTGACAGCTCTCACCCATATATATTTTGCTTCAAGGAGAATGACCAGTCACTTGCGTTCTTATTGAAGCAAGAAGCAAATCTGACAGCGATCAACGTCTTGGCAGTCGGTGCCCGGCCATCCCGGTTTTTGTGTGGCCTCCGCACTTACTACTCCTCTTTGGCCTTCCAAAATTGAGGCACATCGTCTCATTTCGCGTCGGAGCTGACAGGCTTACAGAGTACAAAGACCTCCGATCGAAGGTCGAAAACCCCCATCATGTATTGCGTATCCTTGATTCATTTGAACTCGATATGTGGCAGAAGATTTTGTGTTGCAAAGTGCTGCACTAGAGTACTTATCATGAAACGAACCTATACATGCATCAGCAAGGGCACACGAGTGCTTCATTCGGGTACGTACAGTGTCAAAAGCCTTGGGATCATTGACCTCTTTGCGCCAACCCAATCACAGTAGTGCTCAGCTAATACAGCGGCATGGCACGGTCAGACGAGACGTACATCAGAAATGAGTTGGAGACGATTCTTACATGACCGGTGGCCGCCTGCAGCACATCTTCGAAATGAGCACATCCCCAACCAACCACGCCCATGAGAATTGCAACCTCAGCGGCTTTCATACCGGCACTCCATCGTCGCTTCCTCTCCCACCGCTCCGCACCGACGGCTTGATAATGACTCCATACGGGCGCACTCAACTGCCACCACAGCTCCGTCATAGACCAAGGCCAGACAGCTGTGTTCTTTCCGGAGTAGCCAGCACGATACCACGACTGACACTGAGTCCATACCGAGCCGGATATCTTGTCTTGTACACGTAGATTCCAGCTGTCCGTTGCACTGTGTGAGACTTCAAAGGACGATGCAAAACCTTTGACGACAGGCTCGAGCATCTGCGTGATGTACGTGGCCTGGGCAGACAATATACGTGAGTGGCATCTTTTGGACTTAAGAGATAACATACTTGTGCCTCATGAGTGAACACGACCGAGCCATGTCCAGTGGTCAAGTTTGGACCTATGAGGGCAGCTCAGAACCAAATGACGTGGCTATGCTGGAGAACTATACCGAAGGTTATGAAGAAATTAGGGAATCCGGGGACAACAGTGCCCTTGTAGGCCGTTGGGCCATTTTGATCTTGGAAGTAGTCTTGTATTGCAACGCCCTCCGAGCCGACGATCTTTATAGGGTATTCATCCTGGACTCTCAATGAGCAACAGGATACGACGAGATATTGATTTCGTACCACAACGAATCCAGTTGCCTGGATGATCACGTCGAATTCAAGATGGTCTCCCTTCTTCGTGAGAATGCCCTTCTCCGTAATCTTCGCGATTCCGTCGCAGTTCAGGTCGTTATTGGGGCGATTCAGTGCATCGAGATATCCGCTGTCAATCACAAAACGTTTGCAACCAAAAGCTAAGAATCCACTGTCAACGTGGCTCAACAGTAAAAAATATCAGAGCGACGTACGGTATCGGGGGGTCAGACGTTCATGATATTCGGATGGAACGGTGTCCATCAAATAATTCTGTAGGACCTGCGAGGGGTGTAAGTTACCCTCCCAACGTGTGTATGAGGTGATTCTAACCTTCATGCACCACCAACGAGTGAAGCTCTTAGGAGAGCCTCTGATCAGTAGGGCGTAAATGATTTCGTGCTGTTGGAAATAATTTACGGGTTGAATCAATGAGTCTCGAAGAATGAGTACGCTCTTACCTGCATGAATGTCGCCCATCGATGGAAGCGCATGGCAAACGGAACGAATCTGTAAACAGCTCGCTGAAAAGAAGGTATGGAGGTTTGCATCTAAACGCGAGATATTAAGTGCCGCATCGGGATCATTTTGAGCGAGAGTAGATGAATTCACCGGAGGCAAGATCCAGCTAGGCGTCCGACAGAAGTTGACGACACTCGTAGTAGGATCTTCAGATAAGTGAGGGATCATTTGAATACTGTGGATGGTACGTCAATGAAGCGGGGACAAAGTGTAGAGGTCGACAGTGGAAACTTACGCGGAGCATCCACTGCCAACAACGGCGACACGTTTACCACTCAAGTCCACGCTGTGATCCCACCTCGCTGAATGGAACTGCGGTCCTTGAAACCTTTCACGGATGCCTCTCAGATCTTCCGGGTAGTGAGGCACGTTAAGAGAGCCTATGGCAGAGATGATTGCGTTTGCATGCACAGTTCGAGATTGCCCTGTGGCTAGGTCGACGACTTCGATCGTATATATTTGACGTTCGTTGTCCCACTCCGCTGAGACTACTCTCGTACGAAGACAGACACGCTCCTCAAAACCATACTTGAAGACCAGACCTTTCCAATAAGCTTTGAGCTCGGAGTGACCGGGGTTTGAGTGTGCCCAATCAGAGTGCATATCAGTCGACAAGCTGTAGAAGAGGGCCCGGACGTCGGAGGCAGCACCCTATGAGACACAAATGAACCAGCTGTCAACAACTACTTAATATCGCTGGCGAATCGCACCGGATACGTGTTGTCCTGGCGTTCACAATCAACTCGGGCTATTGAGCTGGAGAACGTATATGAACGCACATTCCATGTTCCTCCCAGATCGTCGGACTGCTCGAATATCTACTGGGAAGCTTCTCAACAGTGAAGATGGATACTATATCAGAAAAGCCACGCACCGTAACATTATAAAAGCCCAACTTCCTCTTCAAATAGATGGCATTGATGATTCCTCCAATTCTACAAGCCGATCAACAACGACAGGAATCGAAGAGAGCGTGCACGTACCCTCCCCCTATGATAACAACGCTTGGCATAGTCTTCGTGTCTTGTAGGGCCATTGGGATTAACGAGAAGGATGCAGTGCGGAAAGAACGAGCATACGTGGCCAAGGTTGGGTCTGGGGTTTATATCCTTATGAAGCCGCCTCTTGGGTGGGGTTCCCTCAGGCACAATGAATCCCTCTTATGGCTACTCCGGGTTGACATGATTGAAGATGTGGGATCAGGACCACCGAATGATATAGCCTGCCTCGGAGTAACGCGAGCTGTGGCGTATAAAGATGTTAACGATATGCGGTCGAGTACATATGTACGACAGAAACATACTGTGGTCCACTCCGTCCATGTATCCGCATCCTACGTATGGTCCGAGACATTGCAAATTCAACAGAAGTCCAGCTGCAGGATGGGGGTGGGTGCGAGCAGACGACTACTGTATTGGTTGGACCATACCGGTGGGCCATGTGACGCGTGACGAAAAGTTTCGTGCCGGTGACGCGGTGAAATCGCCGGTGACCCTCCACCGCTACCTATATATGGTAGCACCTGCCTATTTAGGTGGACAAGGCGCCGAAGGCGCCGGGAATTTTGCAGAAACGGTGCGGCGAAGGGCCTTGTGACCGCGGACAAAGTGGTCGCGACGGGCGCCCCAGGGGTCTCTGTGACCCGTGACAACCGCTGTGGTCGAACCAATACAGTATCATTATGCCTAGGGAGGTCACGGTACCGGTTTGATCGATGATCCCCCCACATCAGCGACACGCGTCTAGTAACGGTCACGTGCGGAGGCGTCACAGCGAGCGTGATGGGGGTGAATAGCACGCAAAGAGTCCTTGTACAAACTGGGTGATTGGGGAGGTCTAAGGTCTAAAGAGTGAAGGCACTAGGAAGATTGTATATTCACTGATATGAGGTACAGTATAATTATACAATAAGTTTACTGCGGAGTAAGTACAGTGAGGAGTAGGCGTAATGCATGGTGGGTGCGCTGACGAGGTGAAATGGCACGTGGAAGGAGAGGTAGTGTAGTGACCATGAGATGCAGGGATGTAGTAGAATGATGTGTGGAAGTGCATGCGATGCGTGGGGTAGAGTGGGAGATAATGTTGAATCACGTCGCTTTCGGTTGCGCTTCTTGGTCCAGCGCCTTGATCGCAGCCTCCTCTTCTTCCATCTTCTTGCTCCATTTCACAACTTCTGCGTGAGCTTGAACCTAGCAGAGATCAGCACGTCAGCGTCGGTTTTGACTTGGAGCAGGCACGGGAGTACACTTACCTTGGTAGGATCGAAACGCACAACTTGCAGTCCATCAAGAGACGCGGCGCGAGAGAGAGCAACGTAGCTTTGTCCTATTGAATTTGACACGTCAGCGGTCCAGACGACCCTCAGTAAGTAAGAACAGACTGTACCTTTCTCAAAGACTTTACCAAGATCAATACGAACGCGCTGTATAGTCTGACCTTGACTCTTATGAATAGACATAGCCCATGCAAGGACGAGGGGCACCTGTCCGAGCACGCAATTAGCTTCGGGACAAGCTCAAATACAGAGAGCACACCTGAACCCGTCTGGCGAGAGGCTTGCCTTCGTTGTCTTCCACGCGGAACTCTTCACGTACTACAAGGACGATCTCTCGGCCCTGATGAGTCAAGAACTCGACCAAGGGAAACAGCTCTTCCTCCTTCGCTGTCTTCCCCCGCGCAGACAACGGTTTGACGTCAGTTTCGGGATCGATGTTCTCTTTCTCCAAGACAGAGACAGGTGTACGCCCGTCTTCGCCGACCTTGACGTTTCGCACCATGCTGCCAAGCTTGAGCGTAACAGATTCTTGCGATGAAGATTTCGGTTTTGTGACAGACTCTTGCGAAATTGACTTCGGTTTGGTGGGCGAGGGGCTGCGACCAGGAACGGTCTCCTTCTTGACGGTCTGTGATGATGAAGGAAACTCTGCGCTAGCAGCTGCGACACTGAAGGGGAAGAAGCCCAGTATTTTTCCAACACTACCGTTGACCAACGTCTCGTCCACATTCTTGATGAGCATGACTTGCGCGTCAACTTTCAGCTGCAATTCCTTGCAAGCGACCATGTTCTCGAGAAGTTTGGCACGCTTGTCTTCCTGGGCTGTACCGGTGTCGCGTGCCTGAAAGATCGTGAGTGGGGTTGGCAGCGCCGTGAGTCGTGCGGCGTTGGCCTTGTCGACCTCGGAACGGAGGGGGAAGAGTTCAGTAGGAAGAAGACCGTCATCAAATGTTAGGGGTCGAGATAAACCGCGGAAGGTGGCTTTGCCTTCAATAGATATCTGACCTCGTCGCATTTGGTTCAGCAGGTCGACAAAATCTGCCAAAACGCGTCGAGTAAGTGCAGATCCCGTAATCGTAGCTGAAAACACGTACGACTATCTTTCTGCCTGAAAACTTGCTTCAGAGTCACAATGTGGTCTATGCACCTGGCCCATGCTTTGCTTTGGAAAGCAAAAAACGGCGGTCTGCCGCCCGATGTGACGGGGGGAAGCTGAAAGAAGTCACCAGTGACAACAAGCTAATCCAACATAACAACGCATGAGGAACGAGCAACAGACAGTGATTCCGACGTACCTGCATCCCGCCGAATGGCTTGTCCGTAGGCTTCCTCAGTCTGTCGGCCAAAGCAGCAAGCGTGTCGAAAAGCTTTCCATCCACCATTGAGACTAGAAGACCTCAGTATATGCGCTCCGAAGCAAAACTTATCTGAGCTCACCTTCATCAATGATCAGGACCTTCGTGTCCTTCCACCTCTTGTGCGCTGGTCTGGCGGTCTTCACACAGCTGATAAGTTTTTCGATGTCGTGCATACCGGGGGTCACCGCACCCCAGGAGTGAATAGTTACGCCTGTCAGATTTCCGCATGAGCCGCATATATGATAGCATATATGTGTCTTGAAGCTCACCCCCGATGTTCGACGCGGCCATACCCGTGCTGGCCGTGACAGAGATGACTTCTGGTTTCTTCGCGTGCTTCTTCCGGAGAGCAGCAATGATAGCGCGTAGTAACAGAGACTTCCCGGTTCCTGTCAGCGTGAAATGCGACGTCAGCTACGAACACGCCATCCAGAGGCAATCAAGACCATGGAGGACTTGAAACCTCCGGACGCGAAGGTGGTTGGCCAACGCACCAGCTGATCCCGTGAAGAATACATTCTTCTCCTCCTGCACCACCATCTTTAACACCTTAATCTGCTCGTCGTTGAGCGCGACATGCTCGATCTTGCCTGTCTCCTCGTCCGGAGTCGCGGACGCGGGCACTTGTGGCGCGAAGAACGTGTCGAGGGTCTTTCGAGGCTGCTTGATCTGCTTAGCGCGCCCCTCGTCGATGTCGCCAGTAGACTTGCGCTTCTTGGTGCCTGTGATGGACGTCGACGACGACGTCTGCGCGCGCGCCATTGCAAGGGATATGTAGACGCGACGGCGGGTCGGGATGAAAGGACAGTTGCGGCTCGCCTGTGCCACGCCAACGCGTTCCGACCACGTGCATCACATACACGTGATGCATTGATCCCGACGCGCCCGACGCGATCGCGTTGCGATGTCGGCTCAAGCTTCACGGTCAACCACAACACCACTGCCACTGGATTAGCGATTCTCATGGAACTACACTCTGGCAAGTGTGGTCATATCACCGCACCTTCAGTACGCTCGTTTGTCTGAGCTCACACCCGCTATGACATTCATGAAAACTGAAAAGCAATAAAATAATACCGCAATCTTGGCCCACGGGCCGCTGTTGAGTAACGGCGGACGACGGAATTCAAAGGTGCGCACGCTTATGAAAATCCTCGTCTTCCGCGTCTCATTTCAATCAATTATAGAAGACTTTGGAGTCTGGCTAGTCGAGCCGACCCCTTCTTCTGCCCGCCGGACAGCCTTCTGGGTACCCACGAGGTATTGTCGTACCGAATTCGACCAATGTACGATGCAAAGACGGGACAGGTTACGAAATGTCTCAGGCAAATAAAGATGTCATTTTCGACCTACATAAAGACAGGCGTGGAGATGAAAGCGCACCTGCTTGACAAGTTCGTGCGAGTACCGCTGTCTGTTCTCCATTCCTCGTCAACAGGACCACCTTCACCGCCAATCCAAGAACTCCTCCCTTTCGCATACCATGAAGCTCCTCATCGACCCAATTATGCTTCCGGGACAACCGCAGCATGGTGGATTCAAACATGCCTTCAACCGCTATTACACCGGTACAGCCTCTAGCTCGTCAACGAACATCTCCTTAATATTACTCCACTGTTTAGTCACCCGTACGCATCTTTACAGTTCATGTTGACCGTGATTTCTCATTTGCGGCCGTTTTGTACAGATAAAGAATCTTGGGAACCCGTCTTGGAACGACTTTTCGATCTCCAGCTCGCCAGTACCTGCAAGGGACGAGTCACAGAAGCATGGTCGATGGATTGTCCTAGTCACGGAGAAGCCGCAGCCCACAACGAAACGCTGCTGCTGAGCAGATCTCAGGGCGTTAGTACGTGGCTGTCGTCGGGTTCATGTGTTCATCTTCCTGATTACAACCCTAGACGCGTACGATTGGGCACACGGACTTCGGGAACTGCTTGCATCTGGCCTAGTCAAAAACACAACCGTTGTAGGCGTTGGGCACTCTGGAGGTGCCACCGCTCTGTGAGTCCGATGAGACTTGCCGACCGTTGTTGCACAGCTGACGAGATATACCAGGTTACTTTCTACCCTCGGACTCTCCCCCGCCCAGCTCCCGTTCTCATCGTTCATCTTCGTGGAACCGGCGTTAATGACCGAGTTTACGATGCAACAGAGCCTGACAGGCAATTCCACTAGGCGCGCTACCTTTGAATATCTCCTGCGGGCATGCAAGACGCGTACTGACGTGTGGCCATCACGAGAATCCGCCCTCCAGTGGCTCGCTACTCATGATCCGTGGAAGAGATGGGACAACCGGATTCTACGATCATACCTCGTACGTTCCCACTCATTCGGCGCTGGCAGCAATTCACGCTTTGCCGCCAGAGGTACGGACTGCGCGAGCTTCCGACGGCAGCGTACCCGGACCAGAAGGAGGGTGTCACTCTAGCATGCACCCGTGAGCAGGAGGCGATGTGCTATACCTGCTTGCAAGATGGAGTAGACTCTCTAGAACGTCTCGCGTTCGTGTGTGCTGCCATCCCTGTGCATTGCATCTTCGGCGATAGGATTGATTTCGTGTACGTGACTGTCTCGATGTCCGGGTGAGTCCGTCTCTGAAACTCTCTTCGGATGCAGCCCAGAAGACATCCGCAAAGCTACTGTGGACGAGAGTACGGGCAGGAAGATGGCTTCCATTACTACAATTCCAGGTGCTGGGCATCTTGTATGCGTTTGTCTCTTCGTGAGTGTCGAAATCCGCTGATGCGTCCCCCAGATTGCACAGGAGAAACCGGATGAAGTTGCCGATGCCATGTGGACTATCCTCGGATCGTCGCCCAGGAGAGAGAGCAGGTTGTAGTAGCGGAAACCTCACGCAAGGAGTGACCGTCGGGCAGTTTGCTAATGCGTTTGCGTATGAGTTTACCCATGTGGGCGTTCCTTTGTCTGCGAAACTCCCATCCGAGATTTCAAGCAGGTATACCGTGTCAGAAAGTCAATGTACACGCAGATCGCGGTTATAATACAGAATTGACGATGAGTATAGTAATACAATGTTTGCTTATGGCGCCAAAAGTCGTGCTTCCTCTGCTCCTTGAGCTTCTCCTCCTGCCTTCTATTCGACGTATTCGTCTATCCAATGTGCAAGTGGGAGCTCAAACCACACAAAATCGGTGGCATGGCTTGGGGTCATAGTGCAGGAGCGTAGAATCTCCCACCGGTAGCCGGTTGATGATGGCGGTGGAAGCGCACTGCACCGATGTGCCCCGCAGGAATGGCTGATTTCAATGGAGTCTGAAATTCACTACGGTATGCACAATCAGCTTAGGCAGTGAGTAGGAAGGTGAACTGTGGCGTACCTCGGTTTGCTCCACTGGTACGCGACGAAGCCGATGAGGCCTGTTTCAAGAGTGGTCCAGAGCGTAATTGACTGTCGGCAAAGTTGAGATTAGCTACGACACACTCAATATACTGTACGACCTGTACTTACTGGAATACGAGCGCGGACGAGGCTAAGCATTTGTGCTAATAGATGAGGTCGCGAGAGTGAACGTTCACTCTGAGTGAGTGTAGTCCGAAGCGCAGAAGATTTAGATGGCAAAGCTTAGAAGCTTCGTCGAGTAGGTAGTCTGGTTGGTGATTGTAGGTAATGATGCTTTGCCCCATCGCACTGAACTCGCCTTTATACACTCATTTAAAAGAATCATTGGTACGGGACGATTCGTACGACGACGAACACGACACGGACTGCTGAGAGTGGGCGAGAGGCTCTGGGAAGCTCGGGCCTGCGATACAGGCCCGCCGGGCGTGGTCTGGATGCTCGCGCATCATGGTCGGCCTACAGGCTGGAATGTCGTGCCCAGAGATATCCAGATCGTTCGGATCTCTGCATTGAGGGCTATGATTGTGATGTCTTCGACCGTTCGACGCAGTAACATTGGAAGTTGCCCGTCTCCAGATGTTGGACAGATGTTGTCCTGGCGAAACATTAGTAGGCTCAAATCTAGCCCCTCCTCGAGTAACGCGAGTGGGCGAAACAATGGTTTCAACTTGGAAGACGAAACTAAAATAATTTGAATCAAATAAAATAATGCTATAAGCGCCCTCTCTTCGAGTTCAATCCGAGCAGTGCAACTTAAAGTTGCATTCCGATTCCTGTTGCACCTTGGCACTCATGCGAACATTCTTGTGATAATCTTTGCAATTCCTTGACGGCTGAATGTAGCGTGGACGAATAGCAAGATTCCGTGGCGACCCAATAGACGTACACCTGATGCATATTGCGGTGCTGGAGGATGTTTGCAGCGACGGCGCTGGCAGCTCTGAGAGGTACGGCATCTCATCGAGTCAGTTTTCTGTCCAGGACTGATATAGCTTTGCAGCAGATGGTTCACCGATCTTCGAGAAGCCATCAGCACCCACGTATCAGCGTGGCGGGGACTCTGCTGGAAGGCTGAGCAACTTGTCGATGGCTGTCGTCATCATGCCGCTATTCGAATGTCGGGCCACAAGGGCTAGTGAATTCAAGTGTACGCTTAATCCAGGACAGGACAGAGGGACTGCACCTTCGTGGGACTGGTGCGTCCGGACTTAGACTCACCGGTCATCTTCTTTCTAACTTTCATTCACATAAGCTCTCCGCACCTATCTGCTGCGCGACGCCTTCCCTCACTTGCAACATGAAACTTTTAGTCGAAGATATCGTCCTTGATGGCAACGCGGAACATGGAGGCTTCAAGCATGCGTTCAAACGCTATTATCCAGTCATTCAGCTCCCCACTCGGCCGGGCGTTTCTTTGGTCCTCTTGCATTGCCTTGGAACGCGTATGTTTCGCCCTTCAGCGTACTATGAGCGCGTGCTCAACGTGATTGATCCTACAGATAAAGAGACGTGGGAACCTGTTCTGGAACGTCTATTTGACCTCCAGGCTCGTGAACATTGCAAGAGTTTCATCGCAGATGCGTGGTCTATGGACTGTCCTAACCATGGGCAAGCTGGCGTGCTGAACGAGACCTTGTTGTTGAAGAAGCCTCAAGGCGTTGGTAAGTGGGCATTCACTCTAGCTTTGTTTCAGACCGAGATGATTGAACATAGGTTCAGACACGTATGACTGGGCACGCGGACTGCGTGTGCTGCTTTCGTCTGGTCTCATCCGAGGTGAATTCATTGTGGGCGTTGGCCATTCCGCAGGCGCAGCTGTCTTGTGAGTTCATCTTATCATGTGTGTAGTTTCGACGTTGACAGTTCCTCGCAGGTTGATTTCGACGCTTGGACTCTCACCACAACAGCTCCCGTTCTCGTCATTCATCTTCGTTGAGCCAGCCTTGATGACACAATACGCAAAGAAGCAGAGCTCGTTTGGGAACTCGGAACGACATGCCATATATCAGTATCTTCTGCGTACCTGCAGAACTCGGATGGACGTCTGGGAATCACGGGAGGCTGCCCTTCGGTGGCTTTCTGCAAGGAACCCGTGGAATGGGTGGGATCCTCGAATACTTCGCTTGTTTGTCGTATGTTCTCTCTTTGACTATGTGGTCCGAAGAGAGAACTGATCTTATTTCTGTTTATGTCCTAGACCTGCGCTTTGCGTGATCTGCCAACAGCGTTATACCCGGATACAATAGAAGGTGTGACTCTGGCTTGCACACGCGAGCAGGAAGCGGTGTGCTATACTTATCTGCAAGATGGCGTGGATGCTCTCGAGCGTCTTGCAGCTGTATGTGCCTCGATACCCGTCCACTGCATTCTTGGAGACAGGATCGATTTTGTGTACGTTCTTCTATTGGCTTTCCGTCAGTTCGCCTTAGCTTATGATTGGTCTTCGATGTGCAGGCCCGAAGATGTTCGTCGGGCTACTCTGGATGTGCGGATGGGTCGCACGATGGCTTCCATACATACGATCTCAGGTGCTGGTCATCTTGTGAGTGAGCCCTTGTCAGACAATCGTTATTTTTTGCTGATAGTTCATCAGGTCATACAAGAAAAACCCGACGCAGTCACAGACGCCATGTGGGCCATCCTTGCCCCACTAGCGAGATCCGGTCCAGCCTCGAAACTATAGAACGTTTTGGGCAAACAAGTCAGAGTATGCATCGTTTACATATTGTGCTGTGCAACTCCAGCATCTGGGAGACGTCGAGCCAGGACGCCGGACAGTGCGATCGCTGCTTGTGGCTCAGACATTCGCTGTACCTAAGCTATATGTTCACTCCTTGTACTGTAGCACATTTCAGCTTGTGACAGACCTGTGGAATGGCGATTCGTATTGAAGCTGCTCTGCCGTCAATTGTAGTAAATTGCAGCGTAACTTGAGCTGTAGGTGGCCCATCCACGTGTCCTCGGCATAAGAATCTGGCGCTGCAGGGCTAGGCTCGAACTCCCTTTTATAGACTCTTACTGCCCTTGTCACCTTCCCTCGACCAGTCCTCTACGAACTGCTGTTGTACACTCTTTTCCTCATCGTAAACCGACTGAATGTCCGAGAAAGGGCCTTACCAGCCTCCACCCAAGTACGCACCCCGATCAGTCTCTACGAAATGGCGAAGCCTGAAGCGCAGTTGATTGCCAAAACAGATACATGACCGATTTCAGCAAGGCCCTCGCTAGTGAGGTGAAGATTCTTCTGGCAGAGGTTGGGAAGCTGAGGGATGAGAGGAGACAATTACAATAGTGCGTAGCTACGGAGTCTCGGTCGTATCGCATGCTGATCAGTACTGCCAGTGAGATTGCAGACTTGATGGCTACACGCTCGAAGTACGGCTCTGGTGGAGAATACGCACCGAATTGGGCACCGAAAGTACGCTCAATCACAGAGAGTCTTTGACAACCGAATCTCATGCTGGATGTTTCAGCGAGAGGCTACGCCGCCACCCGTATCTCCGCCCCCGGTACCGCTCGCCATCGAAGACGTTGAACCAGCACGTCCGGCGTGGCGTACGATTCACAAGAAACCTGAAAGTCGTCGGTCAAAGCAGAAAGCTCTCCCGGCTCCCCCAGCAGCCCCGGCCCCCATGCCTGAACCCCAGGTGCCTGCCAATCTTCCCGCTTGGGCTCAGTGGCGACGTGCGTCTTTGGCTCCTCCGAACGTCGTACCGGGCGCTACTGATCTACTGTCTTTTTCCTTATAGCCAACCCTCTTCTATCTCCTCAACCTCAGCTTGCTTCTCCTGGGAGTCAGTCGCCTGCTATGATGCCTCCACGAGCTGGTCTCTTTGGTATGCCTGAGTGACCACTTACGTGCATTCGACAGGAGTACTGACGGAACTCTGTCGTTAGGAACACCATCTCCTCCTCCTTAGGTGCCTTTATCTCAATTATATCGTTATCAAACACACCGTGTATTTGTCTTGGCCAGTGTTCTCATCTCAGTCTATTCCTCGATATCTTGCTTTTTTTGCGCACAGTTGCTCTGAATTCTTGGTCCCTCTGTATTTCTGCGTCTTCGTCCCGCTCTTCTTTGCTTTCACCCTAGCATGAAATGACCTCTGTCGCGCATCGATTCAATGTGTATTTCCCCTAATGTGTTGTATATAGTCGCAGTTTATTCTGATTACGCTACCTTCATATGATGCGGAACTTTGACGTTGATGTCGCGGATGCGTAAGAGTATTGTGCATGCTGGCAAACATAGGGCGACCACAAAAATGCATGTTCTTCACTATCTACAGCCATACAGAAGCACTCAATAACCCTATGAAAACCGGAAGAGATAATAAATCAAAAATGGGCATTCAACGCTAAACGTTCATAGCTGGTACGACTGAGTATCCACGCACGCAACCAGCTTCTGATTAGTCTTCTTCGGTCTTTCTGTAATGTTGCGGCTGGTGATGGACTTTATCCAGCTCTATTGCATCGTCCAAATTATCGGCATGTACGTCTGCGACCTTGGACATATGGATTGTGATCGGGCCGTTGCTTGAGCTGTGCGGCGCTGAGCGCACGTTAAAGCCGCTACCATGAGCACTGCGGGAGGAAGACTGCATGTCGGTGATGAAATTGACGTTGCTGCTGTCGGCCATACGCCCATTGGATATTTGAAGACGGGAGTTGAGGAGCTTCGATATAGGCGGCGCGGGTTCAGCTTCATGAGAGATCAGCCTGAGGATAAAACGGTAGGACTCACCGCAAGCAAACAGTTGGAATATAGCTTGGGTGTCACTCCAATAAAAAGAGAGTAAAGAAGAGTGGTGTGAGACACTGCGAAGAGAATCGCTTCGACGATAGCGAAAGCCGCAGTCAGGAACCCAGTCTCAACGGTGAAAGTGATGAGACGTGTGAGCATGAGCGTGGTTCGTCGAACGACTGTCTTCTTTGCAGCTTTGTAAAGGTAGTACGACATGCTGAGCGTGACCAGAATGTCGCAGAACGCGGACATAGAGAACCAGACCTGTAGGTAGATCGTCAGAGGTAGCCAGAGAGACGTGGTGCTTATGCTCATCGGCGAACTCACCACAGCGGATCGAAACGCCGATGTATTTGTAGCTATCTTCCAAGTTCAGGAGCGACCTCAAACGCAGACGAAGGAAACGTACGTGGTCTAAGCTGTCCAATGCTTCGAAGCTCGACCCCATTCCAGATACTGAGAGTTACTTGAGCGAGTGAAGTCTGTAACAAATCAGTCAAATAAACTCATGACTCCGTCGTCGTAATAGACTTACTAGGGCAACCACACCAGCTGCCCAGAAATTCCCGCTCAGCCCGCGTATCCTCGAAGCGTAGAACATCTGCACAAGGAATGAGACTTTTCAACGAGTGAGCTGATAGCAGGGTGTCCGCAAAGGTCGACGAACTCACCTAGACCAGTCGCAATGGGTATACTAAACCAGAGAGACCTGATTTTGTTCAACTGCGTCTGATCCCCCCAGTCGGCGGCGAATATGAAGAAAGCATCGAACGTTGACATAACGAGCTGAACAACCTCAAGGATGTAAACCACTGCGACTAATGCCTTCGACTGGAGACGGTCTTGCGGAAAGGCCAGGTAGTAGATATCTGAGGGCTCTCGTCATTATTTCGTCTCGATCATACGGCTATAAGGCTGACGCACATAGCTGGACCGTCAGGACGCCAAACATTCCCCAGTTCATGAATTGGGTGAGTAGCTAGTGTGCGCCTCAGCAATTGTTGATCATTCCTTGTAAGGTAAATTTCTTACCACTGGACCCAATCTGTGTGATCAGTGATAGAATACGGTCAGAATGTGTGCGGATTGAATGACCAGGTGAACAGAACTTACAGCAGGGAAAAGTTGATTGCATCGAGGGTATTCGACGCCATTACGATCTCAATCTCCCTGGTCAATGCAGCGACTCGTCAAGATATACCCGGATGTCCGGCGAAGAGGGCTGACCTTATAATGTGGAAGGGAATGATAGGCCTCACTTTGCTTGGGGTTCTTCTGAGATGCGAAGCTGGTCGTCAGGAAGACCTTGGACGAACGCATGGGTGACATATTTGAACTGAGAATCCTGCGTTTGACAGATAGATCTAGCGTGAGCGATGCTTTCACAAGACGACGATAGTAATGATGAGGATCATACGTTCATGTGAATAAGGCAATCTTGAGCTTGAAACTCAATTTACTATGTTGCTGTCGAAGGTGAATACGACAACAGATCCTTTCAGCTGGGCTAAACGCAGACATGAGGAATATCATTATGCACTGCATACAGTGATGATACCGCTGAAGACGTCCTCGGATTTGAGATGCGCCGTGAAGTGCACAGGAGACCAAGACCCGGACTAAAACTCTCACGTTGTTGAGATATTGAGGGTGTCTTGCAGCCAGACTATCGGTGAAGCCATTCCCAATGAATGCGAGAGCCGGTAGACCTGGGGGCGGAAGACATGAGGGTGGGAATCAATTGGAAAGCCCCACGGCACGAGCTCACCTCCAAAATAACTGGGCAATTAGAGTCTGGCTTCCACGAAATTCAAAGGGAAGTCGAAGGAGAGAACCGCTATCTCGTGTCAAGGTTTTGCCACCGCCGCCGTATCATTTTACTGTCAAGTGCATGGGTAAGGGCGGCGGGATAGTGGATGATATTGCGAACCCCACAGTGGGTGGCTAGAAAACAATGCGATAGGTGGCAAGCCTGCGGCAGTAGCCACCGCCGAGCGACAGCCAATGCGATATATGGGCCAGCGGCGGAGCCGCCAACGTCAGTGCATCTCATAGCTTTATGTAACGCCCAGGCAGAACCTTGTCATCGTCATTAAATGAGCAGAAGTCGGGTGCTAAACTTGCTTTTTTGCTTATGACACCGACCAGACAAGGGACGCCTTCGAAAAGAATTCCTTTCATTCTGAGCATGCAGAAGATTTGTTCTCGGAGCATAATTCTCGACAAAGAGTCAGCATACAACATGACAGAAAGAAGCGGGAAAAAGACGCAGCATTGATCAGAGCCCCGCCGTAGTCGAACAACATGCTCTTCGGGCTTCACGGGTCCTATTTCCATTGCGGGTGCAGTTGGTGAGCATGGCTCGTGTGAGAACCACGATGTCGTCGTACAATAAAGCATTTTCCTGTTCAGTACGTGTGTGAGTCTCCGACGGATCAGTGCCTGGACCGCGCAGTTGTCGACACATAGATCTTCACCCGCCGGCGACATGTGAGATAGATGCATTTGAGGACAGTGTTCGAGAGATGCAATCATTCCGCCCTCAAAACTTTATCAGTGACTCTCGTTCAGAAAGCTTCTTGATTTCATTGAGAGACGAAAGAGTGCTGTTACAGACGAGATGGATGCTTTGAGCTGCGCAACGGAGTAGAATTGGAAAGCGCATCTATATTTGTAGACTGGAGTCCTCAGGAGCACAGCTCAACGGCATTCTCCTGTGAGACTTGTTAGATGATGGTATGGAAGATAACAGAAGAAGCGGGCTCACCGGGCGTGCAAACGTCCAACAATTGCATGACGTGTACGCACGAGCGAATCCAACTTCGGCGTACACAAACAGATACTCGAATTTCGCCTTGAAAGCTCGTAGATTGCGCTCCGACCGCAAGTGCGGGTATTTCTTCTGCAGTCCAGCGACTACATCTCCCTTGAAGTTCTTCTCCAGTCGCCTGGGCAGGCACAACGTCAGTATCCGAGAATAAACCTCCCAAAGGAGAAGGCCAAAACATACCTCCCCCATTCACGCAAGGTTCGGGCGTAGTCTGCGGGAGAAGTTGGGTTACCAAAACAACAGCGGGAAGTGAAGGCAGCACATACGTATTCCATGATCTTCGAGACTTGCTAAAACAAACTTCCCCGGAGCAGCTGCTTGGAAAGCCATCGCAAGAGACGTGGCGCTGTGGATGTGGCAGTTGGGCCAGTGATAGTGACGCGCAAAATCATCCTGCCTGGCGATTGGGTGATTGTGTAAGCTCAAGCATGAAAGCCGATCCATGATGCCTTACTGGAAAGTGCTATAGCGGAACTCTGGACATGAAGTCGACGTGATGACGGCGGTCGCTCTGTCCGCTTTCAGGGCCCAGTCGACTATCTTGATCCATGTATCAATTTGCCGAACACCTACGGCCTAAAGACGATTTAAAAAAATTCCTCGGGTTCAATTGACAGTTCAGCGCAGCTTACTTCGATCATCTCACTGCTCACAAGAGCATCAAAGCTTTTCTCGAATGCCGCCGGGAGGTTGCGATAGTCGCACAGATGGACTTTGGCGCGGTCTGATAATCCAGCCTCAGCAATGCGCTGATCTGCAAGAGTCTTCTGCTCTACCGAGAGCGTCACGGTCTCGATGTAGCAACCCATTCGCGCAGCCTACAATGAGGAGCTTGGTTAGTGAAACACGATCTAGATCAACACAGGTGAACATACCTCGATCGCCACAGCGCCCCACCCCGAACCAAGCTCGAGGATATGATCTCCAGGACGAACTCTGGCTTTGCGAAGCAGATGCCGAATCTTGCGCAGTTGTGCAGCTTCGAGGTCGCCTGGTTTTGGTCCGTGCGTCAAGTCCCCACGCACGCCTCCTTCCTCCTCGCCCCAAAGAGCACAAGAGTACATCATATCTTCGCTGAGAAAGCACTAAGATACGTGTGAGTTGAGCACACGGAGCGGCGGTCTAATGGCACCTACTTGGTAAAATTCATTTGACACGTCGTATGAAACTTCCTACAATCAAAGCGCTATGAGAAAAGCCAAGAGTACAATATTCTCTTGGAAACATACAACGTGAATGCGCGACATCTTAAGGGTTTGCCGTCCCAGCGCGTTGATAGCCACGGCTGAGTAAGACGCCATCGTGCTGGAGAAAGCGTTCTGTAGTCCTTGAAGTGACTTCCGATTGTCCAACCACAGCTAGAAATATCGATCAGCAACGTTGTCGGTACATTGCATCGATTGACTTACATTCAGGAGACCCTTCAAGCTGGACACCTCGAAGTCGCCTTGCATATAAGCCTCACCCACTATTGCAAAATTCAGCAGAGCGTTCTCAAATTATACCGACTGGAGAAACATACGGCCAAGGTCGTGAGACAGCAGAATTCGAGCCCACATGCTGTCATTATGAACCTTCAAGACGATGGTTGGGGAATCCTTTGAAGGCGTGGGACCGAATTCATGTTCACCGTCGCCGTCAATGATAGTCAAACGCGTGTCGGATTTCAGTCCATCTGAGAGTACTCTGAATGCCCAGGATCGAGCTGTAGTGCAATATCAGTAGCATTTGCAACATCACCAGCGAAGGACATACCATATGAAACAATGACTCCTGAAGTCCAGCGAGTGAATACGCTGCTCGATGAAAAGTACAGCGATCGAGCCGTTGACAGATCCATGTTGCCTTGGAGCGCATTTTCAGCGAAGAAGGGCTACCGTTTATTTATACCGAGAGAGACCGGGTCAAGCCTTGGCTTGCCAAGCTCGTTTGCGTCGCCTTATCTGGGCCGTAGGTGCGAGACCCTGGCGGTACGGATAGTTTGCGGGGATCCGACTCTGCTGCTATGCTGACGAATGTCAATCATGGAGTGCACCGCAAATTGCAGTTATTGGATCAATCTTGGATGTGCTCATCCCTAACCTGTCGAGTACATTCAGTGAATAAACTGTCGAGGGCCTTGTGTGACCAGTCACTGTGCTACGCGACTCACCGGCGTGGCCGACAGCACTATCACAGGGCTGGTCGTGGCACCTGATCCGCTCATGATAGATCCAGCTGAGTGCGAGGAGTAGAGAAATCAAGACTCGGCCAATGAGACTTTGCTGGTGGCCAAAGTTCGAGACAGGACTCCCTGCAGTGCCAGCACGGCCAACTTGTGATTTCCGACGGGCGCTTCATGATCTGGCGCCGAAAATAGCGCTGAACAGCGCCAGCACCGCGGGTAAATCCAAACTCTTACGACCTGTACTTGACCCGTACATCCATTTCCTCAGACTCTCACAGTTCTCACACCTTGTCTTCCTTCCAGCAGATGGCGATGTCAACTATACATCACGAATAGCCATAGCTGAAATCTAACGACGTTGATGTGGTACGCCGTGCATATCTTTTGTGGATGTCTTCCACGAGAAGCTGCCAGTGGGGCCGAATAGAGGTGAGTCTGCCATTAGCTCTCGCCCATGTAGTAGCACCTCATTGGGAAGATATGCAATGCAGGGAATGTGATGTAGATACCGTGTCTACCCGCGGCACTATCATTTCATAGCTGCGCAATACAGCACTGTCCGCAGTGGCCGAATGTTCCCCTTCCCTCAATATTTTCAGAGCCGTTCATGATCCTTCACGACGGGGTCGGCGATGTTGGTCTCATCACACTCAACTATATCCCAGTCGTCTCGACTTGAAGGACGCTGCGGAACCAGCACGCCGTTTTCATCGGTGAAATGCAGATCGTCTTGGGCGGTACAGTATCATCATCATCATCCTTCGACTTCTCGATTCTCTGGCATGTTTACTCACGCACCTGGACATCATTCACCTCTCATACTGTATAAGTAGGCTATGCTTGAAAGACAACCATCCATCCTTACCACGACAAACTTACTATGGACGTCGCGACGCATCCTCATATTGTCATCGCCGGGGTGGAGCCTTGGGGTAAGTCAATTAATGTACACCATCCCACTGCTTGGACTGTGCTTATCATGCATTAGGACACGCTAGGCCTCTGTGTGCCTTTGCCACCAAGGTTGTCCAGACCCGAGATGTCCACGTTACTCTCTTCACCTTGCCACGTATTCTCGACCGCGTCAAGAACGAGGTAGCGCGTGGCTTCACGGCAGAAAGTCTCAACCGTCAAAATTTGATACGGTCCGTCATAAGTTTCTACAGCGCTTCGAACCTAATCGCTTGCACATACGACAGGATTGTCGCCCTCGATAATTGCGCTGAAAACTTACCAAGCAGCGCGAGCGTCGCAGAAAGGCTCAAAGCGGAGTCCAGAGTATTCACCGGTTCATTCATGAGTGCGTATCAGTTGCTCCTCAGCGGGGGCAGCCTAACCTGCTTTGCCACGAAAACCGAGTTCTGCGAGGTTTCGAGCCCGACCATGCTGGTTGTGGACGTGAGTCTATCTCTATACGTACTTATGAAACTGTGCTTAAACGTATAATAGCTTTTGAACGGGCATTTGGCTGTTTTAGCGTCGCAGCTGGCGCATAACACTGCCACAATTTACCGGTTCTGCTCTAGTATGGCATCTTCTGTGCTGGTTTCTCTTTCGACGTGTGATTTTGGAGGCCGATCGGACTGCAAAGAACGCACGCACGAAATTGCACAGAGAACCGGTCAATCTATCGAAGAAGCTGCTGCAGAGGTACGAGTTTGCAGAAATGGCGTGTTGTATCTGCTCGCTCATCGAAAAGATCATCTCTTCTCCAGCTATCCCAAACCTTCACGGACAACATCATCAAATTACCCGGTCTTCCAGCCTTGCATCATTACGAACTTAATCCTCAGGATATCCGCGTGCGTGTATGCCTCGCTCTCTTAGTGTCTTGTCTGACAGGGCCCATTCAAAAGTCCATGATGAAGGGCTTCATGGGCATGATCTGGTACACGCTCACCGACTCTTATGCCGCCTGTGACGGTGGTCTTATCGTGACTTCTCCCGATGTGTACGAACCAGCAGCTATCGCGGCTCTGAAGGCATCCTTTGCCGAGACGAAACGCAACGTTTGGACGCTTGGTCCGCTCACGCTCTCAGGCGGCACACACGAGGCAGTAAATGGCGAGATGGCTCAGGCCGACCAGGCGATTGAGATCAAAAGGTTTATGGACGACGTACTGCACAAGTATGGCGAACAGTCTTTGGTTTACGTGAGCAATCTTCTTGGGCTATCTTGTCTGTGGTTTTATTGACGTCTTTTACTGCCACCAGATATCTTTTGGGTCGATGTTCTGGGTGCCTGATTTCACGAAACTCGACGAGTTTGTAAATGCTCTTCTGGAAAGGAGGACTCCCTTCGTATGCCATTCACGTAATTCTTCTCGTTGAGCCCAGCTAATAGCTGGACAGATTTTGAACCATGGTTCACCATTCGCGCAGCTGCCCGACATGTTCAAGACGAAAGTCGTGCAATCTGGGCTCGGCTTGCTCAGCAAGTGGACCCCTCAACAAACAGTCCTCATCCATCCGGTATGTGACAGCTGAGACTACTGTCGGAGACCTCGGTTTGATCTACTCATTTAGGCCCTGGGCTGGTTCGTCACTCACTGCGGACACAATAGCGTACTCGAGGCCGTATCATCTGGCGTTCCGATGTCAGTATGCTTGTCTTACTGAGTCGCATTTTGTCCTGAACCGAGTTCCTAGGATTTGCTGGCCATTCACCGCTGATCAGCCTCTGAACGCCCTCTTGCTTACGAACGTGCACTCCGTCGCTTACGAACTCGTTGAAGTACGCACAGGCCCCGACGGAGAGAAACCTCTTCACCGTACCGGCAAAGCGCCTATCGGTACTCCGGAAGCTCTGCGCGCGGAAGTACATGACGTACGTCCTTGATAAGGCCTTCGGAGACGACGGGAAGCAGAAGAGACAGAACGTTTGGAGGTTGCAGGAGATGATCATGATCGCAAAGGGCTGGGACGTCGGAGGGAATGCGAGAGTTGAGATGGACAAGATGTTGGATGGAATGAGAGTTGGATCTAAGCTGTGACGCTGTCGACCAACGACTTTTCTCGTATACTTCTGCGTCGAAGTCTCTAACTTTAAGATATCATGTACATCGAGAACTTATTTCAAAGAATATACATTCGATTTCGTCTTCTACCCGACATTGCCATTCACTTGTTCCTGCGATCAAGAAAATCCAATTGCAACGTAACATGATGGTTCATAAGACCCTCCTCCCGCGATATTTCAGCTCTTTCTTAATTCACCAAGTTCGCGGCGAGGTCAATCAAGGCGCGAAATGACGCGGCGAGTCCTGTACTGTTGCTCTCGTCCACGTACTCCATTGCCTTCTCCATCATGCTCTCCAACAAGTCCGGCTGGCCAGTCAAGTGCTTCCGAAAATAAGCCACTGCTAACGCAGTTGCCCACACCTGTGCTGTGACTCCAGAGGGACGAGCCGAGTCATCAACAGCAGCCTGCCCAACGATCCGGCCCAATTGTTCATTCAGCGTGAAAGATCCGTCAAACGACTGCAGCCTGACAAGGCTGTATACTGCATCCGATACTTGAGGGGGCGGCGGAAGAGCAGGTCGCGGCTGGGTCTTGCGACCCCGGGGACGAGGTGAAGGTTGATCACCACTACTGCCGGATGAATGGAGTTCAGGAGATCGACTGCGGACTGGGTCGTCCGTTGGAGGTGCAGGACCAGAGCTCGTATCCGGCTCGGAGTCCGACCAGTCCGTCTCTGAAGAGCCCTCAAGGGAACTCAGCGTCGTAAACGTATTATCTGTGTCGTATCCATCCTCGTCTGCTGGGATGTCATCGTCTGCAGCTTGAGACGATGTAGTTGAGTCTGGAGTAGGTGGTCGGTACTGCCCAGGAATATTGCGAATTTGGCTCGAAGCTGAGCTAGACGAAATATTCCTGTATGGCTCCGAAAACACATCGGCTGCTGCTGCGAAGAAAACCGACGTGTAATCCAAAGCAGACATCACGAAGCTAGCAATGCTGAACGCTGCTGCTTCCACGTTCTGCGGTACGGGGATGAGATCCCGACCCCTTGTGCGAGAGTGCTTGAGAAAGCGCGTAATGGAGTGTCGTCGGGTACCAGCTGGCTCAGCCCACTGATCCTCTACCGCAATGAAGGAAGTGTACCGGCTAGCGAGCTGATACTGCTCGCCAAGGCGAATGATGGAGACCTTCTTATCGTCTGGAGACAATCCCTTGTCTATGCTATCTTGGATGTCGGTGATGAGCCTGCGAGCCGCGAGGGTATGGATAAGGGGAATACTAGGCTTCTCGTCTGTGAACTTGACAGACTCCACGGGTATCTTCAATTCGATCGGCACGGTATGGCCTTCACGGTAAGCCCTCAGCGTAACGCTATCCGGAAGAATGAATGACTCGTCTCCTTTGATGAGGGCGAATACGACGGAGCGGTGACCATGGTATAGGGACTCGATGGATGCCGGGGTCTGCTGTACTTTCACGTCGCGTTCAGCAAACCTGACCGCAGTTCCTTGGCGTTCTTCCTCCACAATGTCTCCCGAGAGACCCCAGTCAACCGCGACGTTTTTAAAGACAAAAGAACGCCCAGCGCGGACGAGTTTGGTACACTTGGGCAGTATGGATTCCGCATCGGTGGCCATGAGCGAGACACCGTTCCCCGCCCTCGCCATACCCTCGCACACAGCAGTGGAGACAGTGTCGCCAATACCCAAAGCGAAGACCTGAATGGGTGCGTTTTTGGGTGCTTGAGCTACTGCTCTAGCTACCACGTCTACAGTCGCGTCCACGTCATATACCTGTGAGAACGTGAGGGAAGAGCGATTTGGGGGTTACAGAGGTTATGACGTACCTCTCCGTCTGTCAGGACGAACATGGCAGTAGGGATTGAGGTGCTACGACGGCGAAGAGCGAAGTTGAGGGCTAATCCGAGCTCTGTTCCTCCGTCCGGGACAATCTTCTCCACTCTGGCAACCTAAGTCAATATGGACATGTTAGTTGCGGCTTCCTAACCCCTCTGAAAGGAGCTCACCGCATCACAGAGAGTCGCTTGATTGTAGGGTTGACTGGTCCCGTAAAACGCAAAAGGAGTATTAGAGAATGTCAAGATGTTGAACGACGTGCCATTGCGAGGAAGAGAATGCAGCAGCATGATCAGGGTACGACGCGCCATGTCAATGCGTTGCGGAGACCCTACAGTCATACTTGAGCTACGATCCAGGACAAAGATGTACTCTTTCATTGGGTTCGGAGGCAGCTCGAATTTGGGAACCAATGTAAGCTGCATAGCGACAGATTGCGAGATGTTGGGGTGGTGTTCAATGAAACATCTTGGACGATCTAGTCCTTCTGCTGTGATGCAAAGCACAACATCAGAAGTAAGATACTCGGTGGAGGAGAAGATTGCCGTCATTCGGTGGCGCGAAGGTCGATCGCGGTGTGTCCCATATGGTAATACGCGGAAACTCGGATGCGTGGGGCTTGCGATGCTCTTAATGACTCCCTGCGTCTGCACGTTTATTTTCATTTTGATTCTCGTGTGCTTGGCCGGAGTCGATGCGTCATTCATTCCATCAGGTACACGACCGTATCGCTGCCCAATGGACGTGGGCAGCTGGAATCGGATCTCGTCGACGTGATCTCCTGTCATGAGGTCCATCATGAACTGCCATGGTATGTCAAATCAGCCAGCACATGCAACAAGACGACAGTGTTCACGCACAGTCAGTACGGTAGTGACCACTTTCTGCCCAGGGATAGCACCAATGGAGATGGTGAAAACTGATTTCTACTGTAAGTCGCTGAGGTTCTCATAGTGAATAGAACGTACTATCATCCGTTGCCCATTCCACCAAACTGGTCAGCTTTTCTTCTCGCATTGCTTGAATGTGTTCCTCCTTTGCCTGAGCCTGTTCTTTCACAATCCCACGGATGACCCGATCACCACAGCACATCTCGAACGCACAAACCGCCGCGCGAGCAGGCAATGGGAGCACATACTTCGCTCTGGTGGTCGAATCATCCGACGGATTGTAGAAGATTTGCGTCAATGTAACCCGCGCAGAGACTGGAAGAGACGTCAGAATCGAACACGGCAACAATTGTAGTATACGCACCATCAACAATCAGCGCGTCAACGGTCATCTGGCTGAGAGGCAGGCATAACAGCTTCCCGTCCGTATTTCGGTGAACGACGCCACAGCAACCTTGAGAGGCGATAGATGCCATACTTTGAAAGTGCTGCAAGTGCAATGAACGAGGCACACTTTATACCACTGAGTTGCTGCGGTGAGACCAGCGTGGAAGTAGCTGTGGCGCAAGCTCGGCTTGCCGGTACTGAAAGAAGCTGAAGGAATACTGCTCAAGGTGTACATTTCTCGTATGCGGGAATATTCATCATCGGGAGCGTCAAGAACGCTGTCACAAGGATTGGAAGACCTCACGGGGTCCACTCAAGTAGGAAAATGGTGCTAGAAAGAGGTATTAGTATGACACCAGTATCCGCCAGATGGACGCGCAAACTCACAGAGGACAGCCCTTGTGATGAAAGGCACACCATCCGAGTAATCGTTTGTAGGCGTCGAGCAGTCACGCTGCATTGATGAACTAGCAAAGCATGAACTGTGATGATTTGGTAGATCTGCGTTGAGAACAGAGAGAGAAAGGATTGCGCATTGCGTTGTAACTTAAACTTGTGTAGATGTCGTTCAAAGTCAGCACGATCGGTGTGCAGGCGGAGCTTGGTCGGAGATTCAAGCTTTAAGGCAAGCTTACTCAGATTCGCTTAGTGGCCACCGGCCTCCGGCCCTGAGACCGCCTTGGCCTCCTTAGTTCGGTTGCTGTTTGAACTTCGAGGTATCTCCCTCGTCTCGTCACTCTTACTTGCTTGTCTCACTGTCTCACATCTAGTAATGAGGGGCCGAGACATAGACACTAGTGCTGCGCAATAGCTGCATGCAAAAAGCATCACTCTCGGCAGCGGATGCTTGGTCCCAGCCGCGTTCGACTAGCGCACGCCGCACGGAGACCGCAGGTCGAGTAGTAGGTTGTATGTTTCTACGGTAAGCCAATTCAGCTATTTTTTCCTCGGTACTCAGAACTCTCACAGCCGTGCAGCTCTACATTTGCCGATTCGGAAATCGCTGGCACCGTCCCCTTACCTACCCAGATGTTACAGTTGCACGCAAACCAAGACTACTCAAGCTTGCTCCTGGCGCATGTTTCAGAGGATGGCGCTCCCGCACTGTACCGTTCTGCATATAATGGCCGTATTCGACGACTGTGACTGCACTTCATCACCATGTCCGACTTTGCATCTTTCAAGCAAGCCTTCAGAGGCGACCTCGTCACTGCCCGCGACCCCGGTTACGAGGCTGCCATCGCGCGTTGGGCGAAGAACTCAAGCAAGCGGGCTCGGGTCGTCGCGTTCGTCAAGAACTCCGAGGACGTGTCCGCAGCCCTGAAATACGCCAAGGCCGCCGGCCTTCGAGTCGCTATTCGTGGCGGTGGTCACAATCCAGCCGGCGCCTCTTCCAGTGAGGACGGCCTGGTTATTGACCTGTCGAAGTACGTGAACAAGGTTACGGTCGATCCCGACAAGAAAATTGCATATGTTGGAGGTGGATCTCTTTGGAAAGACGTTGACGAGGCCACGGCAAAACATGGGTTGGTCACGGTTGCTGGCACCGTCAATCACGTTCGTCCAAACATCGCCCTTCCACATAGCGCGTCGCTAATGATTTTCTTTACCATGTAGACTGGTGTAGGAGGGTAAGCAAAATCTCGTCGACGACCGAGAGTATACTGAACTTGGGCGAAACTGCACTGCAGATTGACGGTAGGGGGCGGGTACGGTTATCTCAGCGGTTTACACGGCCTCGTCATTGACAATCTCGTTGGTGTAAGTCCGCCGAGCTCGGATTCGCGTGTGTAAGACTCAAAATCATATTCACAGGTCACCGTCGTCATTGCTGATGGCCGCATCCTGAAAGCGAATGCCACTGAGAACTCCGACTTATTCTATGGGATCCGTGGCGGCGGCTCCAACTTCGGTGTTGTGACTGAATTCATCCTCCGTCTACACCCCCACCCTCGCCAAGTATTCGCTGGGATGATCGCATTTACTCCGGACAAACGTCAATCACTTGTGGCAGCGATGGAAAAATGGCGCGCCACGATAAAACCTCAGGAAGCCATGTTCGTCATGTTCGGTCGGGCTCCTCCCAATGGCGACGTAAGTGCTCACACTACTTCTTGGCCTGGCGAGTGTTGGTAATATCATTTCCTGTAGCCTATGATTCTCGCCAATCTAATCTACCACGGACCTGAGTCGGAGGGCAGAGCAAGCTTTAAGCCGATTTTGGACATTGGTAAGTGTTTGAAGATGCCTCTTAATTCTGTGGTAGCTGACGACCGTTCCAAGGCCCAGTCGCTGATCATGCCGAGGAAATCCCTTATGAGATGGTTAACAGTCTTTTGGTCAGCGCTGTAGTCCTCTCTCCTTGTCTCCCAGTCTGTCTCATATGGCCCTTTCCTATAGAACGACTTCTGTCTACACGGTGCCAACTACTTCATGAAAGGCACGCTCCTCGACAAGAAACCCTCACTCGAGATGACTCAGAAGATGTTCGACAAGGTCATGGAGTTGTCGGAATTCGGCACTATGGAAGCCAGTATTATCTTCGAATACATCTCGCACGCGAAGGTCAACAGCGTCCCTGTGGAAGAGACTCCGTACAACCGTAACATGCCTGGAAATGGCATCATCATCATCAGATGGACCGACGACGACCCGAAGTTATACAAGGTGGCCAGAGACAGGGCGCATGCGATAGCGGACCTGACGCCTCAGGGCCAAGTCTACGGAAACTACGCTGGTGGGTGGTGTGGATTTCTCTCTTGTATCATGACAGACATACTCATGATATCGCCGTAGGACCTGACAGTGACGGCTTGCCTAAGGAGGGTGCTGTACCCGGCGACCGCTCTCAGCTCTTCTTCAACAAGGCTTACCCGAAGCTCCAGGCTCTCAAGAAGAAGTATGATCCCGAACTCGTCTTCAACAAATGGTATCCCATTCAACCGGCTTCGTAAACACGACGCATCCAAGAGAGCATCTGATTTCTTGTGCGTGTACGAAGTTTGTAGAAGCATGTGCATGAAGGATGGACACGAATGTGTATCGAGCAAATATTGCAATTCCCTTTTTACCCACAATGAGTCCCGCCACATACGACTATCTTGTAGTCTTACATTCGCGCGAATGGTGTAAACCGAGGCCCACTCAACACCGCCAGTCCCCGCCACTACGAATAGCTATGTGCCAATCCAATGAGAGCTCACCGGCGCCTATACCGCGCCGCACGTCCTACTTATTGTAGTCGGCAAGAGGTCAACTTTCCCGTCAACCACCAACCACCTACCACCTACCACCTAGACCCCTCTCTTGTCATTTCCACTTGGAAAATTATCTCTACTCTCTTCATGTCGTGTTTGATCTACCCGTGTCCCAGTCCCCAGTCGTGTATCATACCTTCGCGTGCCATCTTTCTATGTTTCCGAAGCATCTACCTAGCAGGTCGTCATTACCCCCAAGCTCGCACTGTCCACAGCAATTCTTCATGAAGGTCGTTCATCTTTAACAGCAGAAGAGAGGTGAAGAGGGTGCTCAATGCAGTGGTGGTGGACATGCAGGTCAGCTGGCAAGTTGTACGTCGTTCAGCTCTTTCCGTGGCCGGTGTTTGAGCAGACGTCGCACCTACAGTACAACTGCCGGAATGATTGGAGAGCTTCTTGAAGCGTGCACCGGTTTCAAGACAGGCACGGCATACTTACTTCTCGTTTGACCGGTTCCAACGAGGGTCTCATCCGTCTCTTTCAGTCCGGAGGTTGTCATTTCTGCACCGTTTGGTGCTACCGCCGGATGTCACCCTTCATAATGGCTCGGACTCAAATACTTCCCTCTAATGTCCGTGATCATCTCGTTTCTCCCACTTCCTAACCTCGTTCATCACTAGCTTACGTCTCACAGAATGTCCGGTGTCAACTTGTCTGCACTCACCACTGCCCTAGGGGCGTTGGTGGTGAGTTATATCTACGGTTCAATCAGCGCATCCTGTTCTCATCGTACCCCTCTTTCACGCAGACCAACGGCTTCAATCTCGCTACGCTGCAAACAAATGCGGGCAGTAAGCTGACAGCGGATATGAACAATGCGATTGACTGGACCAGTGCTACTCAGGTGAGCCTGATGTTGATCTTTGCCCTCGACCGACGGTTAACATAAACTCTAGGGCTGGGTTCAACCTATTGCGCTTCTGACAGTTTATGCGCGCAATCTTGCGGGCCTGGCGGCAGGTATGTCTCTCGTGGGACTCAGGTCGCTGGTGACGGAAATTGACCTCAAAATCACAGATTTCTCAACCTACCTACCAGATGTGGTGAATGCATCGTCTGAATCAGGCCGTACAAGCAGCCTCTGGACCTTCATCGCTGTGAGCATCAGCACACTGCACAATATTTCTCGATTGTTCATTACCATTGCTTCGGTACTAGACTATCAACACCACCCCTCGTCTGTCTACGACCGCGTTCGAGTCGTGGCAGACGTCGATGGCCACGTGTGCTACCAACTTCGCCACTATCTTGACTTCTACCAGTAATACGGACCCCGCTCTCCTGAGCATTTTATCGACCCTTCAGAAGTACAATCAGCTTATCCCCGCCGCTATCCAAGCGGCGCAAGTTCTCGACAATTATCAAACTTCCGTCGGCGAGGAAGTAGCTGGTATCATGATGTGGGCTGCGAAGCCTACTGTCTCGGGCAAGGTGCGCTAATACTATCCAATGTGTAACATTCGGACAGCTGAACCTGGATGCTATAGGACATACCCTTCCTGTTGAAGACCTTCAAGTACACGAGCACTAGTTCGTACGACAGTGACAACATAATCCTCACGAATGTGAGTGCCTCAAGCCTCTTTTCTTCTGCTTTCCAACTGAACCTCGCTCTGTTCCAGTGGACTCAGACCAACTGGCTCGCTTTTCAGGGTACTACTAGTTGAGCTTCGACTGCGACTGTAATGAGACAGTGAACACGTGCGCGAGAGAAGCTGCTAGGTTCAGACCACTTGGCGAAACAGCGATTTCTGCCTCTTCCGACTGCGATGTCACAGTGTGTACATTACGATCGTTTCAACGTATATGATTCACGTTTAGTGTTGCTGATACTCTGACTTGCGTCCTAAGACCGTGTTCATTGATGGTGCCAAGGTCATCTTGCAAGTATGGCGTTCACAGACGTGCTACTTCAGCTGAAGCCCCTTCAGGTGTCTGTCGGAAACAAGTGTAATGGCAGTCGGCGAACAATTACGAACTGTCAAGGTAGCAGCACTCGGCTTATTTAAACAGCGCTACAGGCCCAAGTTCAAGCTCAGAGCCAATCGTTCCCCCGCAACATGAGCACCCCTGCTGACCTCCAAGATACTGTGAACACGATCAACGGCCTCATCAAGGCCCTCATAGTTAGCATCGAGTCGCTTCCTATCTACGCGAGGTACTGAATCACTTTCTCGTAGAATAATGGGCAGCAAATCAACACACTATGGGGTCAACTGGGCGGCGACGATCCGGATACGTCAATCCCTCCCAATCAAGTAGACTGGGATACTGCGCGTTCTGTACGTGTCACAATTAGAGCGATGTGTACAGGACGTGACCTTTCTGTGTAGGGCTGTGTCGACGACATCGCTGACGTTCAAACATGGGTTGGAAACCTGCACTCGGCGACGCTTGGTACGCACTTGGTTCTTCAGGATCGTCCTTGGCAGTGCTATCAGAGCACCTCAGAGCACTCTCAACTGACAACGTCACTAGCTTTCTTGGCATCTTTACCACAGGTATCCGCTGGAACGTCTGTCAGCGCACGTACAGATTCGCTTTGGCAGTTCCTCGCAGTACGTGTACCCGTCTGTTCGGTCATGGACATACCGGTCAACTCGTCCCTGAACAATTGCAGAATGTGGCTTCAGCCACTCCAGCACCCACGGCCACATTCATTGCGAATTTGCAGGACATGGCGACCTCTGCTGCCAATCTCGACGCCTCTCTTACAGCTGCTGGCCAGACGAATAGCCCTGCAGCTGGTCTTTTGCCCCTTCTTCAGGCGTACGGGGTTCTGATCCCTCAAGCCATTCAGGCCCTTGGGCAGCTGGATCAATACCAGACGGCGATGTATGAGAATGCTGCAGAAATTTTGTTCTGGGCATCCAATGAAGCGTTGAATGTGAAATCAGACGTAGTAGGTGGGGGAGTTGTGAGAGCGAATACATGGCTGATCACCGTCATAGGGCATGCCTTATCTCGTGAAGAGCTTCAAGTACATCAACTCCAATGACTATACGACAGACGCATCCATCCTGATCACTGTGAGCACATCTTCACTTCGAAATCGGGCCGTCGAGCTAATTCGGGGTTCGTTCGCTCCAGTGGCTTGCAGAACTCATAAACCTCTAATGGGTACGAGAATATTGTGGCGGAATATGAGCAGGCGATAACGACGCTTCTCGTCGCCCGCCTAGCTCAATCGGATAGAGCGTCAGACTCTTAAGAGTTGCGGGTGTACCGTCATCTGAAGGCTGCGAGTTCGACCCTCGCGGTGGGCTAGCGGTGGTCACCACTTGAATTTTTTTGGCGCCATAGAAGTTTTCGGAAATGCGAAATTTTTCCTCGAGCGTTGTTGATCCTCATGTCCTATCCCAAGCCTCTCAACGATATGCGTGAAAACGTAGACGACTCTGAGGAGTCAGATTGTTCTCTGAGGTGAACGCTACCCACTGCCCAGACGATTCTCCATCTCAGGCAGAGCACGAGGAAGCAGGGAGCGGATCCCCCAAAGAAGCGCCGGGAACGCGACGCGGCTGGGCACGTGAGAGCCACATGATTCGTGCACTCCATGCCTCGAAGCTTTATCGAAGCTCGAGAGTGGATGTGTTGAAGGCTCGACCTGGTGTCGGTGTCGCACAGCTGAAGCTGCCCATTTGTCGCTGGGTCTTTGAAGGTTCAACTTCTCGAGCCTGATCGTCGCTGTTGCACACAAAGCTTTCTGTGTTCCTGTCTTTCTACCCTACGAGCGCGAGGCAGACGGTCGTATAAGTACTCATCTCGACATCCAGCGGTAGATGTCTCGCCGACGGTTACAAGAACAGTAGAGATGACTCCATTACAAGCACAAAAACTCCTACTAAGAACATAAGCTGATTCATAAGGATACAGCACTGAGCACGGGGAATGTCTATGCATGGGCAGGGTAGTCAATTCATTCCATAATCCAATCCCGGACTGCCTTGCATCCTCCTATATCCGGATGGAGCAAGATGGAAGATAACCAATGTTGCAGGAGACGACGTCGACTTTCGAGAAACGCAGGGCGGAATTTGGCTAGAGGGGACTTCGGGGGCATTGACGGAAGGAAACGCTGTTGGTATTGCTGGGCAGGGCGGGTCAATCAGTTCCTTGTGGGAGGCGAAGAAAGCTGGGATGGAAGACATACAGGTAATGATGATCGCAGTCTGGCATGCAGCTCCGCGAAATCGCTATACCTCTTATGTGCATGCATCACTGTTCCCTGACGAGGTAGAGTCTGATGAGCATATACGAAGCCTCGTGATGACGTGCGCCCATACCTCCTTCGTAGATATCGCACAGTCATATACTGCAGTTGAGACCATCAGTACACAACCCGACTCGAGAAGTCATCGGAAGTTGGCTCACCAATGTAGGCACCCTCTCGCTTATCCCCTACACTGGTCCATCCACTGATCTGTACGTCACGAGCAAAACCGGAGCTTTGGCCAGTACTTTCGCCCAGCCAAATGTCATTAGAGAATATGGATGGTGCACCAACAGGAGACTGCGGAGATGCGGGACGACGGATTGTGTCGTATTCTGCAGACTGTGGATGGGAAAACCCCGAAGGTGGATGAGCTCGCATTTTCCGAAGAACTAGAATTCAGGTACTCACCTCACATAGTTCCTCGTACAATCGAGCCTCTTCCTCCACGTCGATATCAGGGATAACGACAAGCAAGTTCTTGCTGTTTGCGAAGGGATGAGCGGGTCGTTGAGTAGGAGGAGATGCTCGGTCCGCTGCGTCGACCATTGATAGATTCGGAATGAGGCAATTAGAGCTATGCTCAGCGATGCAAGGGTCGTCAGAACATGAAGTAGTAGCAATAAATTCAGCAAAAAATGTGCGTCAGAAGAGTGATGAAGCAAAGGAAAGAATGTGAGTTGGGCAGCGGAATGGGCGGAAGGAGGAAGGTGGGTGCTGGCGGTGGCGCGCTTGGCTCGCTCTTGGACAACTCTGTCTTCGACTACCACCGTCTCAAATTCATCGTCCTCTTTCACAGCATTTCGACAAAGCCTTGACCAATGACGAAACATAGCAAGAATAATACTGCATCCTCCATATTCTCCTACGCAGAACACAAGAAGCTTGACTATGGCACCAAGCGGGTGCGTATTGAGCTGTTTGCATGCAGCTTCACAGCTCTTACGACCAACAGCAACGCCTGGGGAATGAATCTATGCGTAGATTTGATGCTTGCTCGTTATGCCTTCAGCGAGCGAGAGAACCGGTTTCATGCCAAAAGGGTCACTTGTTCTGCAAAGAGTGTGTGTATACCGACCTAGGTGAGCTCTTCGACGTACTGCTCCCTGCCGCCCCCACTAATGTTACTGTCAGTGACTCAATTGGCGGACATCAAGAAACAGAAGGCTCGACTTGAGACTTTGAAACGAGAAGCTGAGGAAGAGAAAGAGAAAGCTCGCGAGGCGGCAAGGGAGAGGGTGTTGGTAGAGTTTGAGAGGGGTCAATTGGGACTTGCGGCACCTACATCTGCCGTGACAACATCCGGAGCCGAATCGAAAGATTGTGCGTACACTCACCTTTGCTGTCCGAGTGATGGTTTCCAATGGTCTCCAAATAGCTCGAGGAACCAAACGCAAGTTCGCGTTTGACTCTACCACGGCCGAAACATTGGCACGAGAAGCTGAAGAGGCTGCCCTGCGAGAAATCGAACGCGAACAAGCTGAGGCACTGAAGCACAAGCTGCCCGACTTCTGGCTACCATCTCTGACGCCGACTTACACAACATCCGGCCCTCCGACATCACTTTCCGACGTGAAACTGCAAACCTCATGCCGAGCTGCAAAGCCAAGCCATGCTCTTCTGTACGTTACTGATCCCCTTACATGATACCGCGATTAATGTGAACGAATAGGCGGAAGAACCTGATACAGGTCAAGTTTACCCTGGACAACTCGACACCAGGATCTGCGGAATCTACACCAACATCGTCGGGGCAGAAGGCCAAAAACGAAGATGCAGAACCCATATGCCCATCATGCAAAAAAGGGTTCTCAAATAATACCCTCATGTTCTGTGCGTATCTATCATAGTTATGCGCGTTCTTTTGACTAACATGTAACACAGTAATGAAACCATGCGGACACGTCACTTGCAAGACATGTTGCGATTCGCTAGTCAAACCGACCAGCCAATGTATTGTGTGCGACTCACCTTTAGCGGAGAAAGACATAATCGCGTTGGCGCGAGAAGGAACTGGATATGCCGCGGGCGGTCTTGCAGAGACGTCGAGGAAGGGTATAGCGTTCCAAGGATAGTCGTGCTGGGTCGGAATTCAGGTGCGTCGTCAGCCGCTGTTCATGATATGAGTCCTGATGACCTCATCCCTTGTGCGGTCAGGTCGTTGTTACACTCGTGCTGTACTATATATGCCGGTCAATGTTCAATCAACGGGGTACATGCTTCGTGCATTGCCCTTCTGTCATCAGGCGCAGTAGAAGTCTTCTTGACGTTTCGTAGCCCCACACATTGATACTGAGTGTGCACTGTCCCAGACGTTGCTGTTGGGGAAAAGCCCGTTCTACAGATGCTCGACTCGGCGGCTTGTGCCAGTGGTACCTCAAAAGCACCAGATCGTACGATCAATATTGAATATTGATCGATGCTGCTCCAGTTACAAGCCCTTCTGAAGTCCTTCTGATCACAGTACGCAAGAACGTGGCTCCCTATATGCATATTCGCTACAACGATCTTCAAAAGATACTCAAGTTCTGCATTGCAATATTGGTCATGGATAGCAAGCGCGAAATTGCACTTCAAGCGGAACCCGAGCGGAACCAGACCCTAGCAGCGGACCTCGCCGGCGTCATGTGGGCGTCAAGAGACATACTGTCTGCTCAGCTTTCGGTCCGCATATTTCTTGGATCTTGATGCAAGATCTGCCGGGCCAAAGTATCATATTTTCCCCTTACTCTCCGCTTTCGTCACATTGCATTTCAGTTCTGTTCATATGTCCCGCGATGGCAAGAAAGTCCCGGCTCAAATCATTGCGTGCGATCTTTTACGACGGCATGTTCACTGCAGAATTGGGCTAAGTATATTCTATTGGACTCGGTCTATACCGACTCTCTAGTGTGGTCTTCATTCCCCCTCTCGATTTTCGTCAGACACACCATGTCCTCCACTCTCGACGCACTCGTTTCGCTGATCTCGAGTTCGGTCGCAGAATATACCGAGCAACTGACGAATGCTCAACTCCCCCTTCCTGACCTAAACTCTCCAAGCCCGCCAGTCACAAGAACTGGTCTCTCCGAAGAAGCACGGCTGAAGGCTGCCCGTTCTGTGAAGATTATCGAAGCCGCTTGCGCGCAACTAGTTGCCACCGTCGCCGACCCCGGAAATGTCATCCTCACGGTGAGCTCCCCACGACTGCACGGATATCCATGACCATTAACGAGCGCGTTCATAGAAATCCACGGCGGTGAGTGTCTGTGGTGATGCGGTGCTTGTATTGAACGCTCATTGTCCTCGTTGCGCAGTATGAGAAGTCCGCTTGCTTGCAAGTCGCGATAGACTACAAGATCGCAGACCTGCTACTCCAGAAACCCGATGGCGTCCACGTTACGACGTTAGCTGAGGCAACGAATATTGAGGAAGACAAGCTCTCCCGTATATTGAGACTGCTTGCTACGACCCATGTCTTCACTGAAGGTGCCTATTTGTTCGTACAATTATGCTCGGCGTCATCGCTGAATAATTGCACAGTCCGGCCAAACGTCTTCGCCAATAATCGCTTGAGTATCGAACTCACGTCTAGCGCAAACGTTGGACCGGTGGTTGATATCGTGTGAGCATCCTCCGCGACGCTTCACTGTCTCTCACAGCTGACCGATTAGCAGTACTGGCGAGCAGCTGAAGGCGGCAGGTTATCTAAATGATTACCTCAGGGATCCGTCACAAGGCCTACCGTTCAAGAGATTGTACGGTCAGTCAATCATGGAATACTTTACAGACGTACGTGATGCATTCAGTTGTAATTATACGTCGCCGTTCATGTATGATGATTTAGCCCAAGAATTTGGCCCGCAGGCAGGTGCGTATCCCTTCTGGCTCCATCCACTTCTATCTTTGACACGCCGTCAGATTTGGGGTAAAGGTATCGCGAGTTGGATTGATCCCGCTGGACAAGATGCTATGCACAAAGGTGGGTACCCCCACTACACTTAGCGTTTGTTTTTCTCATTTCTACGCCAGCCTTTCCTTGGTCTGAGCGACTCAGCGCCTCAAAACCGCTCACTATCTGCGACATTGGAGCTGGCAACGGCCATGTGACCTTAGACCTCTTGAAAGACTTCGAGTCCAAACCCATTCAAGCAATCGTGCAGGACCTACCCCCCGTCCTTGAGATGGCCAAAGGCGTGAGTGAGATGTTCATCCTCGTCTGGTCTGTATCTCAGTAGTCCATCAGTTCTGGGAAGAGAACTACCCCCGAGGAATCAAGGATAACAAGGTCAAGTTCGTGCCAATCAATTTCTTTGAAGATAGCCCAGCCGAGGGCGCAGACTATTACTATGTACGTGTTTTCGCCAGCCACCCTATCTCGCTCTGCCTCAGCTAATCCTTTCGGTAGATGCGATTCTGCTTGTACGTCGTGGAATACAGTGGGAATTTCTCGCTTCTTGCTCACTCGATTCTCAGGCATAATTGGAGCGACGAATTGTTCGTGAAGATCGTTGGCAACGTCGCTCAGTCCATGAAGAAGAGTGGACCAGAGTGCAGGTTTCTCATCCGTGAGCACTTGTCTATCTTTGCTTAGCCAGCCATCGTTTTTTAACCCGAACTGTCTCCTCAATAGATGATATCACCCTCGATCACCCAGTCAGCGACCCAGAGTCACCTCCTCGGTATGACGAGGCTCCAGCCCCTTTGCTTTCGAACTTCGGTGCAAGTCGTTACAGGGAGTACGCAGGAGACCTGAACATGATGATTCTGTTAGACTCCAAGGAGCGTTCGGTGAAGCAGATGCAAGCACTCTGGTACGTCAAGATATTCCGTTGTTAAAAACTACGATCTCATATCTACCGTTGCCTTTCACGCGTAGGAGCCAAGCCGGTCTCGCGTTTGAGCGGCTGTACCCTGCTGGAGACGCGTCCATAATTGAACTCAAGTTGGCCTGACGATTGCGTCAGTTTGCTTCACCTCGTCGAGCACAGGTACCGTCGTTGACGGATGACCTGAGAAGTTACTTGTATTTGTTCTGTACTATCAATCACACACCCTATTGTAAGTTATGCAGCGTTATCAGTAGTCGTTCCCCTCATGTGCCTTATAATTTGCCTCTGAAACGGTGCTACGAAAGAGGACGATAACCGTTGGCGCATCGCTGCATGGTCCCAGTGTAGAACATTACTTGTGCGCAATGTCCTGCCGCTTCTCCTGCATGATCATGAAATCGGAAGAGGTCTAGAGCGTGCACCCGATTGGAACTGCGTTAGTTTGGATCGGTGGCGATTCGATCGCAGAGTCTGACGGTTTCTGACATTTTCTGACCCCGTGGCTGCGACCTGGATCTGATGGCTGGCATTCGAAGATGCCTGAGTACGCTCAATTCTCAACACAGCACCTCACAGCACCTGCAGAACTCTGAACCATTGTGAGGAACAGCTCCCGAACGAGCGAGGAAGGGATATTCACAGAGGCACATCTCGCCGATCACGAGCGCGTGGCCTTGTGATGGCCGGCATTCCGAGCCATCAAGCGGGCGTCACGGATTGTACGGAGCTCATCTTTGTTCCCGCCCTGTGCAAACTGTTCATCTTCCCCTCCATCACGGTCTGACTTTTTGTAGCGAACGTAGACAGAAAGAGACCCAAGGACAAATACGAGCATCTAGCTGATGGAAACGACCGACCGAACGTGCATCCGAGAAACACGAAGCGTCCGGAATGGACAGACATGTGTAGTGAGCGCAGTTTATCATACCGCTCTCGTGTACGCAAACTGGGTGTTGACTGACAACTATTGTGTCAGGAATATGCGTAGATGTATTCCGGACCTGATCAGCATGTATTGCAAAATGGCGAGCTCACGCCGGTCGTGTTGGTCGAGCAATTCTAGATAGCATCGTCTCGCACACGCGACCGAGGATCCCCATCTCTTCCCCTCCCCAACTACCTCTGTCTCAGACCTATCGGAGCTTTGATATGCCAGCTTCTCTGCGCCTCTCCCTCATTGTCGTTGGTGGCGGTATCGGTGGTCTCTCAGCGGCCGTGCAACTTTCTCGCGCAGGTCACTCAGTCACGGTGTTGGAAGGTGCAAGAGCTACCGAGGACACTGGAGCTGGAATCAACGTACCTCCCAATGCTGCACGGATCCTCAGCAACCTTGGACTGGGCGAATTACTTCACAAGTATGGCGTATACCCCAGTGCTATTGTATACCGCAGATGTGCGCATTTTCTTTCTCTCCTCCTTTGTGGCCGAAGACTTATAGTCCTGCAGACGAGAACGGTCAAGTCCTAGCGCGGCATGACGCCAGTCAGATGCAGGAGAAGCATGGAGCATCCTATTATAACATTCACGTGAGTTTTGTGTCGACTTATTTGTCGTTGCCCTTGCTCACAGCATATTCAGCGGGGCGAGCTCATTGGCGGACTGATCGACCTCGCTCGTACCTACGAGCACACGGAAGTTCGGTTTGACTCACCTGTGGCATCGGTCAACCCTCCGGATAATACGGAATCGAAGCCGTCAGTGACCCTGAAGGATGGATCAAAGCTCTACGCCGACATCGTGATCGGAGCAGACGGCATCCGCTCAATAGTCCGGCCAGTCGTGACAGGCTCCAGCGACCGCCCGAGCGATACCGGAGATGTTGCTTTCCGGTATGTCAACCTTCAATTACCAGGCCACACTCTTGGATCTCGTTGCTGACCATACATAGGTCGCTCATACCGACCGATAAGATGTTAGCCGACCCGGACCTGGCACCCTTGGTCGTTGATCAAGAAGTGAATGTTTGGCTCGGACCAGGACGTCATATCGTTGCCTACAATATTGTAAGTTGACGTGATGGTCGAATTGGTGCCCTCTCATCCGTATCACGCAGAGTGGCAAGAAGCAGTATCATCTGGCCATTGCGCGACCTGGAGATCCCTCGCTGTACACGAACGAGTCTTGGATCGTAGCGACGGAGCCGGAAGTCATGAGAGATGGGTTTGACGGCTGGGAGCCCAGGTGAGGCGACTGTTTGTCACTAAGGTTACAGCTGAGGAGTGAATTGGTTTCCTCAGAGTCACCAAGTTGTTCAACCTGGTCGAGGTCGCCAACAAACGGAAGTTGGTCGATCGCCCACCGATCCTTGAATGGATTCATCCGTCCAAGCGTATCATCTTGCTTGGTGACGCCTGTCACCCGATGCTCGTGCGTGTCTGTCTCTACCTTGTTGAAGCTATCACTGATCCGGCCGATGTTTGCAGCCATACCGAGCTCAAGGTGCAGCTATGGCGGTGAGTGTTTTACTCACCAGTCTTTCCTTAATCATTGGGACTGACTGTATGACTTCATTCCAGATGGAAGACGCCGCAACCCTTGGCGTCCTCTTCTCCTATGTCTCTACAACTTCTGACATTGACGACTTTGTCGTTGCCTACCAAGAACAGAGAGCTGTTCGGTGCGGTGACGCTCAACGGGCGTCTCATCTCAACAGAGAGGAGTTCCACATGCCCGACGGAGATGCGCAGAAAGCGCGAGACGCAAAGTATGCTCACGGTAACCCTATCGCTGTGGAGAAAGGTAATCGCAATGCATTCGACTATGACGCTGCGGAGGTCGCAAAGGCCTGGCTACGGGAACGGGGAATTGAAGTGGACGCAGCCTGAACTTCATCACAGGGAGGCCTGGAAACCTAGAAGACTCGACTGTGTGTAATAGTAGCGACTATGAGAAGGGGATGCAGTTCTTTTCATTCACGCTATGATCTTCATACTCGACCCAGAATCAGCGGGTGCACGCTATTTGGCGGGGAATCGATCTATAAACGCAGGACAGTGTAACCAATGTGCAGCTCGTCTAATTTGTACTACAGTCTTGTATCCATGGCCAATTGGCAATGTCCAGATATACCTTGCGAGTCTGACAATCCATTGTGGAGCTCGAGCCAGTGAAAGGCTATGTGCAAACTGTGGGTTCGTATCTCGCCTTGTTCGAAGCTACTTCGTCAGACACTTATTGAAGCTAGGCTTAGCTAGCACGGGTCTGTACACGGGTCTGGATCAGACGGTCTCTGATCTTACTGTAACTCTCTGTAACTTCTCAGACTGCAGCTAGAGTAATGGCAGCGTCGAGGAACATCTACTTCAATTTGCATCACGGTCCACCCCGCACGACCATATATTATACCCATCTGCATCGTTCACCAGCCCTGATCGGACCTCGATCCCGCCGGAAAACTGTCCGCCATCATCTATGTGTCCGATTCCCGGGACTAGACTGTACTAAGAGTTATACTAGTACTACTAGTACTGCAGATCATCCTGGCTTGATCCTGCTTGATCCTGGTGTGATAGGACTAGTAGAGGGCTCGAAATGCCGCAGCGAAGATGAATCTAGATGAATGAAGAGAGGATTGCCCCCATTGAAAATCAGAGCGGGCCTCAGGGCCAGGCCTCAACCCGTCACAATGATTCTTCCCGAACGTTTTGGATGGGCCGCAGCAGTCCGCAGACAGCCTCTCTAAAAAACACCGTACTTATCACTACACACGTACAATCGGCTTTCTAGGACTACACACGTTCCCACCTGCAGAGGGGGTTTCCGGAACTAAGGGTGCGCAGAGAATTCTGCTTGATGGATTTGAGCCCAGGGGATAGACTCTACCGCAAACGCATATTTCGTCATCAGTTTTCGGTGATTACGGAGCGGAAAGCGTTCGATTGCGTCAGGCCGTCAAAGCCTCAAGGCCTCACGATTCGTGATGCAACATAAACACCCCTGGTGTTGACAGAACGTTGAGATTCGAAAGGATGACAGATAGTCGAACATAATTGGCTACAGGAGGGTATAATCGATCATGATGCCACTGAAGATCAGTGGTCCGAGGTAGAATGCATTGTTCTTGAAATTGTCTGCGTATCTGGTCAGCAGCAATACTACATCAATGACAGGGAACACTTACCCCAACAACTCTCAGTGGAATCCACGTCGAGAATGCTCAGCTGGTACATGAGCTGGAGCGCAGCTCCACCAACAGAAAGAATGAAGTACGGGAGGCCGTGATGATTGGCAACCCCGGCGAAGTAGAGGAACACGACGAAGGCGACATCGAAAGCAGCTGCCGCTTCCCATACTCGTTTACCAAAAAATAGCGAAGTGGACCAGATGCCAACTTGCAGGTCGTCTTTCCTATCTTGGCAGCCGTATACAGTGTCTTGAAGCGCGTCCAATTGAGTAGAGTTTCAGTCGCGCTATCAGTAATCGGCGACGTACCGTACATCATAGTCCAACTGCATTGTGTTGTATAAATTTCAGCCATGATGATAGCACGAGCGAAGAATAATTAACGCACCAACATGTTCCTGCTACCATAAGGTTGATGACATTGGAATACCCAGGGAACGTGGCGTCAATTTGGAACCAAGACTGTGCAAACCCAATATTGACCGATATTGCAAGCCATGCTTGGGGCCAGTACGAAACGCGTTTGATCAAAGGATAAATGGCGAGTCTGAGATGAACATATACTCTGTCAAGGTCTCGGAGACGAGCAGTGATAATCGACCTACAACGGAACCATCTCAATCATGGATATCCAGAAACTGTACGCGTAGTCAGACGACGATAACATGCCCGCTTTGATAGATCGCACTCACACAAGATTGCTCTTGTAGGTAGCGAAAAAGAGTGCGCCAAGAGCGTATTGGGCAAATAGATATAATGTTGCAGCCAGAACGGACACCCTTCCACTGGCCATCGGCCTGTTCTTCGTCCTCTCTGAGGGCTCATTGAGTCGGCGTCGATAATTTGCCGTCGATTGGAAGTACTCACCGACTGCAGCGTCAAAGTCACGGTCGAAGATGTCGTTCACAGTGCATGCAGCTCCCCGAATTACGAACGCGCCGACGACAGTTTTCAGGAGTAGAATAAGCACCACGTCGAATGGCGTCTTGTTCGCATACGCCGCCATAGCCACGCCCCATACTGTGATCAAGATGAGAACACGAAGGAACTTCAGTAGACGACTACTTACCCATGGGCCAGAGGAACAGTGCACCACCGGCAGGCTGAAAACAAGGTAAAGACGGGTGAGTACAAGATCAACCGAAGAGTCGATAGTGCCGGGTACCTTGTGAATACGAATGAGCTCGAGGTATGGCTGGACGGACATGGCGGCGGCGATGGCGATGGCGATGACGGATATAAAGTGTAGATTTATATACGGCGAGCGTTATTCATTTCATCGGCTCGTTTTGTCGCCACGCCCTCCGGTGAAATTCGGTAGCAGGTACACAGCAAGTGCGGCTATCCGAAGAATGTGGTCACCGTGGCCAACCACTGCTAGTACTGGAATCAAGGTTTCTCCAAAGCCGCCCCATCGCGCCTCGTGTGATGGGTACGTATCGGATCGAGCGGTGATGACTGAGCTGTGGTGACCGACAGAAAATTGGGCGACGGTCATGGCGAATTTAACGACGCTTGCAGCCTGGCTATCGCAGTCCAAGGGGAGGGGGGCAGCGTGGTGGACTGATGACAGTTATCTCGATAGCGTGAACGCTGGTGAATGCATATGATGGCCAAAAGAAATTTCTTCATTCTGATCGGAGGTTACACCGCACATTTGACTCCGTTCTAAGGAACTGGAAGGTCATGCGCACGTTGAGCCCTCAAAGTGTTCGAAGGCATATTGGCTCCTGCTCGCGAGGAGTCCGTGACAGGCTGCCTCTGCTGCGACCATACCTCCGATACGACGCCACAACGCGTTGCAGCTTGATGCGTGCTCTTGGACGGGCGGCGATGGACTGACCTCGAGACTATCGATATCCGAGGGTATCTGCTAGCCACTGCATTAGTATGCCAACTGCAGTGGGAGTTGAAGCTGAAGTACGAAATGTCTCATTGCGCACCATGTTCCGATGGACGTTTGCACCGCTGGAAACAGTCACCAAGAGAGGGAGAGGCGACGGGCGACGGGAGAATCCGAATGGAGGTCGCGTTTACGTGGGCAAAGTAAACTAGTACAAACAGTTGCGTAATGACCAGCCCTACAGTTTGGCGCTCACTGGCAGAAGGCGCGTCATTAATATTCTTTTTGCTCCGAGGCAACTTGGCAAGCTATACCAAAGCTATACGCAGGTCCCAATACTCAATCCCGAAATGTAGCTCTTCCATACACACAGACAAAATTAGGAAACCGGGGGGTATGTACATTCTAGGTATACCAAGATTACAGATTACGAATAAACAAGTTCAAAGGTCCACCGCAACTGGCGCGTTCGAATGAAGCAGTAAAGCTCTCAGACGCCCTGGGCGTAACGTGCGGTACGAGGGGGGGGGGAGAGAATGACTTTAATGAGGTCGGGAAATGCTACCAATTCCGGTGATGCATCTCGAAGACGGATGTGCTATCGGAGTGAACAGATCGCCTAGGGTAATTTCGGGTGTTTCGCCGTGTTGATAACCCGTCCTCCGTGGTACCGTTAGAGAACTGACCCTCGAACTCGTTACCGAGGTTACCAACGATATTGGCTTCCCAGGTTCCGATACTTCGGGCAAAGTCGGTGTTGGTCTCCACTCCAACTGCTCTGCTATTTGCGGTCTTGAGATTCAATATTAGCCGTGCTGTCATGACAGCGTTGATCCTATAGAGTGACAAGCAGTATGAGCATTGGCCACCCAAGGACAGAGAAGCGGTAACTCACATGACACCAAAATCTGCGTTCACGGCCTTGAGGTCTTGCTGTGAAAGAGTCAATATCACACTGTGACCATAAGGCTCTGTACACTTACAGAAGCAACCTATAGATCATGTTAGCGCGAGGTAGTATTCAAAGTCGAGAAGACTCACGATATACATAATGACAGTGATCAGATTTGTGGCAAACATGACGAAGAAATACATGAGACCTACGGTAAAGTCAGTCGACGATGCTACCAACAGATCATTCGAGTACTTACCGTCTTTCACCAAAACTTGCCAAAGCCGAGACTGCCAGATGGATGCCGATCGTCGTAATTGAAAGGAGCGAAATACAGTTAGGAATACAACAAGGGTATCTGTAAATGCCAAGATCAGATACATCGTCTACGTCGAGTGATAGCCTGACCTACCTGTGACGAGTTCGAACACCCAAAAGATGATGAACTTCGCGGAACTAGACCATCGTGAGTATGACACCACATATGGTGAAGATAATGACCCACTTCTCTGGTGAAACAGACAGCACGCAAGCAACGAAGCCTGGCGGTAGTTGTACAGCTTGACCCCAAGCGATCGTAGCATACTGCAAATGGCGGAGCATTGATCAAGAAGGGTAAAGTGATCGAGAGAAGGCACCGCACCAGTTTGATGATGACCTCCACAATAAGGAAAACCGCAATTAAAACCGCGACTTTGTAATCACGGCCGTATATACAATACATGCGAAGAATGAAGATGGCTACTCAATGGCGTCAGAAGAAACCGAGTTATGAGAGGGAGGACGCTTACATCCAATAACTACCCGCTGAATCGCCGCGATGTACCCGGGATAGCGGAAGTATCTTTCACAGCTATGGAAGAATTGAGCTGGACTGCCTTGCACATGATCAATTCGGTACCCACAGCTGTGAACGATAGGTGAGGGTTGATGTCAAGACACCGAAGAGTGGTTCGACTTACAGCTCCGACAAAATGTGAATCATGAAAGCCTGAAGTGGACATAGTGCATCAACATGAAGGCCTAACGCATTATGGTGCTAACGATGTTTACTCACTCGCTATAGTAGGGATGACGGCTGCGAGGAAAAACCAGCGATTCTAAGACAACGTTAGACATTGTCAACGGCACCGAGATATGCCACGTACCATGAACCATAAGACTGTAACACCACTATACCGCTGCTTCCAAATCTTCTCCAACTCCGTCGGGAAAGTCAAAAGAATGTCGTAGGTCATCATGACTGGAGCAGATCGCTTTCAGCATGACTACATCGTAAAGAGTGTTATAACCGCACCGAAGGACGCCATGGCATAGTATTTGGCACCGGCACTACAGCGGAGAAGCAGTTATCAGTCATTTTTGTGTATACTCAAAGAAACATGCACTTACAGGTGAGTCGCCGCTGTGATCAGGACCGAAGGATCTGGCGGGGGGGGCGCGGCCATGGCGGAGAGAACGAACGACGAAGGTCGGCGGCAAGGACTCGGACGGGTAGAGCGGTATATAAAGGCCTTACTTATAGGGTCTTGATGTAATATCTCGGTCGTTTTGCCCTGCATCTCGAAGGGGCTCGCAGAACAGCGCAGAACCTGTGTGGAGAGCGAGGCACTCAGTATAATTCCAATCACGTCCATCAAGAGAGATGTTTTCGCAGAAACACGAAATCATTTTCTTCATCACGCGATAAGTAATGTGCGCTGGTCGAGTTCGATTCGTAGTCTCCTGGATAGACGCGAAGTAATCCGTTCGATCCGTCCGTCGGACCTGGGTCGTATGGCCCGTTGGTGACGGAGCATCTGAGGATAATCCAGGTGAGTTTCTGAGGTCGAGATGGGAGTCGAGATGGTGCCCGTGTTGAGCGTACTTAGCAGTCACGGTACCCACGTGGCGAAGTCGCACCCTGCACTTATGAGTGTATTATTTAGCCGGTACATACCCCGCCGCCGCGAACGTGAACCGCGGCCACGGTTCTCCTTGTCCTTGCTCAGCGCTCAGGGCTTCATCTCGCTGTTTGACTATTCGCCTAACCCATTTCGAATGCTCGGTGATTTGTTGTGACCACGCACGTGAATCCGGAAGTGTGATATGTACACGGTGCCCTATGATTCCTTCTTCGCAGCCCGAGTGTGGGGTGACAGATACTACTGTCAGTGATGAATTCGCGGCCTACAAAGGGCAAGATTTACTTACTTACATCCCCCCGAGTGCTCTACCAAAGCCAATCGAGCTGGGATGGTACTGCCTGCTCCAGTCTCTACTACGGGTAGAGCTTCCGAACTATGGAAGCCGCGATGATGCATGATGAAGATCATGTTAGGCACCACTTGGACTGGAGAAAACATCAGATGGGATCCCAGATCGCAGAATTAGCAGGAAATCTTGCATCAACGATGCTAGAGTCAACGTCCAATCGATCAGCTGCAGATCAAGCGCCACTGCCTAGCGGAGTTCGGCCTTGGTGTTCCCGTGTTCCGATCAGCGTTTCTCATTTCTTTCGAGTTCGAAGCTCGAAACTGTTCAGTTGACCGCCACCAAATGGCCTCATCCAGCCTCATCCAGATAGCAAAATCTCAACTCTGAAAGACTCTGACCAAGTTCATCCACTAAATACGAAGCACCGAATGGCGAGTAGACCCGGATCACTCGACGTTGATGCAAGTTCGCTTTCAACAGACGTTCTATGGAGGCTCGGTCCCATCTCTGCTCCAGGTTTGAAGTAGGAACGTATAGGTACGTGAAGTCGTACAATCAGCAATATTCTCTTCACCTGATATGGCACGTTCGTCTACTCCAGAGTCGTTGTCAGAGCATCAGTCCAAGACTTACTGTGACTCGCTCATACTATTATAGCCCGCCGCATAACGATCATTTGACACCATGATGCAAGGAGTGGAGATGTCTTCTGAACTTTCACCTTGAACGACTTAGAAGAATACGCAGTGGCTGCGCAGGCTGCTCGAGCACAGCGGCATGGCTTGGTGACAACCTTTGAACAGATACGAATGTGTGTAACGAGATCACTCGGAAAAGGCTGGCGAAGGTGCGTTGGTGCGTTCCCGCCCTTGTGACTGGAAAGGGGTGCTCATATACATACAACAGAGAGTCTAGACATATGGAAAGCACAGAAAACCAGCAGAGATTTCAGAGCTTATCGGACATCGCCGTGCATGAGGTTTCTGGCAACATCGAGCGGAAGTCATGTTCATCCGCGAAGTTGCAAATGACTTGAAATGACCAGCGCGTAATGACAATATTGATCAAAATTACAACATCTAAATCACCGCCGTAGGAGCTTCTCCTTCCAATCCGAAGACGTGAGCAAAGCCCCGGACTCGGTGTTCCATCGAACGTCAACCTTTGGAACATATGCGATGCGGTACATATAAAGCTCTCGAGACCCACTTGTCGAACCTCACCGGTCTCACCTGTCCACCCCAGTCATCAACATGGCCAGCGATCTCAAAGCCCTCCGCGACCTTATCGTCGGCTCCATCGATAACATCATTGCAGTCTGCGAAGAGACTGGCAAGGATTTCCCCAAACTGAACGAGCCCGTCCAGTTCTCCGAGTTTACTCCCGATGGTATTCGCAACCACCCCAAAGTCTCCGACAACATCGCTGTTGCGGTCGCTGCAGCATTCCAGCTGATCCAGACAATCCAATCCCCGCCCGTCACCCTCACAACCTCTGCGTTCAGGGTAAGACGTGCTTTCATACCGCTCAAGAGCATATAGCTCAATATACCATCTCCTCATAGCACACACTTCCGATCTCGCTTGGCATTGTCGAGCGTGCCAATGTCGCCGAGATTCTTCGCAAGGCTGGTTCACAGGTCTGTATTCGTCGCGCTCGATGCACCTGGTCGCTCTTAATCCTGTGTCCCCTAGGGTCTACATGTCAAGGATATCGCTGCGCAAAACAACATTGACCCCAAGAAGCTCGGTACGTGATGTTACTGGTCTGTTAGCCTACTAGCGTTGAGATGATTGTGCCAGCTCGTGTACTGCGTTTCCTCGCCACCAACCACTGGTTCACTGAGGTCGCACCTGACGTCTTCGCCAACAACCTTCTCTCCTCCCTTCTTGACACCGGAAAGGAGATTACACCCGACTTGTGCGTGGTATCGTGCACCGACATCTTCCGAACACTGATTTGTACGTCCCCTCTAGCCGCGAAATTAAGCACAAGGACTCTCCTGGATTGGCCGCCATTGCCGGCTATGGGTATGTTTGTGCACGGCCGTTATTGATGTCGCTAATTGATCATGGTTATCCAGTGCTGACGAGGTCATTTGCGCATTGACTGCTTGGCCCGACGTACTCTTCGACCCTAAGGTCGGCTTTTCCGAGGAGCTCAACGAAACGGGTCTTCAGAAAGCACTCAATATCAACAACAACCAGTGGGAGTATTACGATACCCCCGAAGGTCGTTACCGTTCTGACCGTTTCAACGTCGCCATGTCCGGTGCGAGCAAGCTTCATCCTCCTCAGGCAGTGTTGATCGGTGAGGTTCATTATCACTACACCTGGGACAATCAACTGAGCTCAAATGTATCGTAGGCTTCGACTGGGCCAGTGTCCCTAAGAATGGCCTCGTTGTAGACGTCGGTGGCAGCCGTGGTCATGTTAGCTTGGAGATCGCTAAGGCTTTCCCCGAGCTTAACTTCGCTGTCGAGGATCGTCCAATTGTTATTGAAGAAGCGAAGAAGGTATGATGGCTCTTTACTCTTCTGGAGACACGGGTCTCATTTCGCCTCTCTTCAGTACTGGGCCGAGAATCTTCAATCTCATGTCGACGCCGGAAAGGTTCACTTCATTGGTACGATCTCCACCGCTACTTGCATAGATGCTGAACTCATTCTCGCTGTCTTTCATTTCATAGGATGTGACTTCTTCGAGTCCCAGCCCAAGCTCCCCGCTATCCCTGATGTCTTCCTGCTGCGTACTATCATTCATGACTGGTCCGACAAGTACTCCGTCAAGATCCTGAGCAACCTCCGCTCCGCTGCTGGCCCCAACACCAAACTCCTCCTTATCGACTCTATCATCAACTACGCTTGCGAGGCCGAGAGCGAGTCCTCGCTTTTGGGCAAGGCATCTGAGCCTAAGGTTCCCGCTCCTCTCCTTCCAAACCTGGGTGGTGCCAATTTGCTCGCATACGAGGTCGACATCGTTGTAAGTTTTCGGTGTCTATTTTCGCCCTCTGTATTTTGCTAATTTGCGACCAGCTCGGCTCTTGTTTGAACTCTGGTGAGCGTACTATCGACGGCTACAAGGCCATCATCGAGGCCGCTGGTTGGAAACTCGTCGAAGTCCGCAAGAACCCTGCCAGCAAGATCTGGTGGCCTGCTCTCATCTGTGTTCCGGCTTAGATTGTCCCTTTTCGGACGCATACCGTCCGACATTAATATCTTTCGCGTGTACTAAACCAAACCAAAGATTGTAGTAAACAATGGATTCTGTACAATACACACGCAGCCGACGCTGTCATTCTTCCGGGTCGATCTTCGGGATGACATAGCTAAGTACTTACGCTGAGTCAGTAAGCCCTGGATCTGCGTACTGCCCTGACTGATCAACGTCTTCCCTGACTGAAAAGCTTCAAGTTACGCGGTCGGTAACGTAGACGTAACTATGACACCCGATGTAACCCGCAAAGCAATTATTTAGCGAGAACGCTTTTTCTCAGTTCTTCCCCACCGGTACCGGTATCCGCGAGCCTTGATGGCAGGGTCTTACCTCCAGACTCCAGTCTATTCCAGTGTCCTCCAAACTCAATCCGGCACTGGTAGATAAGTAGACGTGTCACGCAAAAGCCTGAGGGTTGCCACATCTACCGTCTACGCAAGCGGATGGTCGGCGTTTTTGGTGCACACGGGATAGTCACCATCGACTAAGAACTTCAAAGTTCGAATCGAGTTCGAATCCACGCTGCGAGAACATTCGTTTTGCCAGATTCCCGCTACCTTGGGTAGAGGGTCTTCCCGGTACACTAATTCCCAGCTTTTGGTGAGTTCGCAGTTTGCCGTCGGATGTTGCCGTTTTTCCGTTTCACCATCGACTCGCCCTCTTACGCCATCGACCACGGTCACGACCTCCTTCCTGACTCTACTCCATCGTAACGGACGCGACGCATCCTCTCTCAGTGTCTGAATTCAGGGCTGTGCATCTTCGATATGCACTCTTGCGCCATCTCGGACTTTGATTTTATTCCATGTTTGCACGAACACGACGCGTCGTGTCCTCTCTGTCTGCGCTGTAGCCTGTTTTCACAGTTTCGACAGCCTGTCTTACTCCCGACGACTATGTATCCAGATTGCACACATCAAAACATCTGGAATTCAAAGGAGTTTGCTCAGAGACCCTCAGACTGCAGCAGACTGTAACTCATCCGACTCCCGAGTGTCAAAGTTGTGTCCTACGAATGATATCATTATGTAGATAGCTCGTTCAACTTCTACAGATACTGCCTGTACAAATTAGAGACACCATGGACCACCGTGGAATCACTAGAATGTGCTGGGTCTAACGTCGTTGTGTTACTGTCGAGCCTGTCGAGCCGTGCAGCAGCTTGTGGGCGGCGGTGAGGGAGCGGCGACGTAGGAGCAGCGACCGATCCGCCGCCCACAGGGTCTTTGAGAGCTCAAGCTTCGGTCTGACTTGTCTGACCTGCAAAGTTCGAAGATATCCTCGCACCAAATCCCAGCAGTCCCAGAAAGCCTCCACCAAGGTAGCGGGTCCTGCCGCTTGTCGGCGCTACCCTTATATCAAAATTGATCATCCTGCGGACCGACCGGTCAAATTCTCCTCTCTCGGAGACTACTTGAGCACTGTTCAACGTCCAAACTTGCTCTTGCTAATCAGAGCCTTCGGACTTCGCGGCTTCGCTCCCGGAATATTGAACAGACTAAAATGGGGTCTCAGATCGCCAAATTAGAGTCTTGACTCCATTCGCCAACTTTGGCCTGCAAGTACGTTCACAGAATCATATGTAAACAATAATATCCGAGAAGCGAGAAGATTGCGACGTCGTGTGTTCATGCTACTAGTACTAGTACCGTATGCTTATGATTCGCATCAAGCCAGCAGATACCACGTCACCCTCAGATCACTTGTTGAGTACTCATAAGGAGCGCGAGGTAACTACTCGCTAGTAAAGCAATCTGTGAAGGAGCCGGACTTAAGTGCTACGAGAGGATATCCAAGTAACTACCTGCCCAGAAGAGGAACGTTCACGAAGAAAGGTGGTGACGATCAGGATTGGGTGTGTGAAGCAGGAGGACGTCTCAGGCAAGATCGACCGTAACAAAGGAAGCACGTCAGCACTGTGACTAAGAACGAAGCTGCTTATAATAAGATCATATGCTGGTGAAGCGGTCTCCAGCTCTTCCAAATGCTTCTGACCGTGTCGCCTCTATACACGGCTGTTGCGACGATTTGCGGTTGTCTGACCTTCGAATTTGTTTTCGATGCACCCGTGGACGGTCGCTTCGTAATTAATAGTCTGAGCACTGTCAAACCCGTAAGTAGTAGTACGGTGGACCCTCTGACCGGACCGATGCAGCTTTGAGATCCACGGTGGGACTCACGGTCCATCCTTCGGAAGATTAGATAAGTAGAGTTCAAAACGTAAGAACGGAATTGGGAGGCTTACAGCTGCTCGAAGTACTACTTCCGCGTTGTGAATTCCATCAGCGATACATAGAGTTACTTTATATTCCAACGTTGTTCCCTTATCGGGCATTGCGAGGGTTCAACGTTCAGAACCCGCCACTACATGCGAACAGTCCAAGGGTCCTTTGCAGCGAATAGAAATCAGCGAAGGGATAGACTGGGGGCTCGGAAGAACGTCGTTCACGAATAAATCTACGAAACTTGCAGGTCAGAACACGGGGCCAGTCAAGTCTCCATGGATGGCTAACACACCTCACTAGTAACAGTACGATTCATGATCACCGAATCAGTAGACATCCGGGAGATGATGATCTCGTGCCGTCCAAAAAACGCTGTGAGCACTTGTAAGGTGAAGATGCAGAATTATCTCATTGGTGGGTACGGTCAGCCGTGAAGGCCGTCTTTACTTCACAATGACCTGTACACAACACTCTAATCAGGGTGCATGAACATAAACAGCGGCTCTGGAAGCGTACCAGGATTTGAATCACCCTATGCTTTCCGGTGATGATGCAGCACATCTTGTCAATCTTCTGTGAGCGATAGACGATACCTGCGAGAAGATACCTGCCTAAGAAGAGCGCAATAGTGGAGTGTGCTCCCATTGTAGGTCCCTGTGGGACCACGACGTCTATTCCGCTGTTCCGGCTGCTTATCTTTTTTCATTATCATCGTGATAGAGAGAGCGGCTTCCCGCACGGAATATCTGACACTGTCCGGGCTGTCTCTCGAGGCCATTTAGAGACAAAACTGCGAAACAGCAACATTTGGAAACCTCTCCCGACGGGCGAAAGCACGGCTACCTTCCGCAAGGTCTTTAAACTCTTGTGCGAGCTTCCCCAACACAATGGCGATATGATGCTCGTCCTGCGCCTCGTCCGATCCCCTTCGTTCCGTCTGCATGGTCACTAAACGCGACTTATGCAGCTGATGGATAACCTTGAACAACCATGGTCCGCATTCTCCGAACTGGTCATTATCGGGAACAGGAACAGCTGTCGCAGCTTGACGAAGCTGATCGACAGTTATCTCTCCTGCGGCGATATCGTGGATTTTCAATAGAGATGATAGGAACATCTCGCCAGCAATCCTCTGCTTGCGAGATTGATACGTCCAATTCGGAGACGTCTCGCGATCGATGCGAATATGGACCAGAAAGCCTGACTGTGTATCGGTGGGGATGATAAGAGCTTTATGTGGTTCCTTCGCGGCTTGAGTGAAACCGGCAATGTACAAAGATCCCACGGAGAATGTCTCCGGAATGTCAGACATCCTAAGAAAGCAAAAAGATCTCAAGTGAGACATGTTACTCAACGGAAGAAAAAAATGTCGTTACCAGCTGAGTCTTCTGCTCGAGAATGAATCGACGAGACACCGTACGTGACGATTTGGACCAGTGTAGACTGGGAATTTCCGTGAGTATACAGATGTCAGGACTTGACTTCATTACAATGGCAAGCGCGACCTGCTGACCTATTGTTATGGTCACTAGAACACACCTCTTGGCCACAAGACTGGCGACGACTGCGAGGAGGACTGAAAGAGGATGAGGACGCCACAGCTGTGGCGCGGGTCTGAGCGCAATCTGAGCGAGCTTGGCGGCGGCCGGCAACCCCCGGTGACTGTTCTGTGGAAGATCCTTAGATCGCCGCTTGCGTTCGTCGCCGACTCGCACCGTTGTTGACCGCGGCCATCTTCGTTTTATCCTCGCCATTCATGCATCGCTCTCTAAAAAGATCGTCTCTGCTCACGCCCGAATCCTTCGTGGACGACTACCAGGAATGATTTGAAGAGACCGCTCTCCGATCCTCAGGCCTCAGCGGAGACGGACACGGGCCTTAACTCTAGCGAGATCTCTTCCCCTGGTGTTTCTATCTTCACGAGCTCGAGCATATTAATCTCAGAAACAAAGGTGTGCACAGTTTGATCTCTTTACTTTTGTCGTCGATGGATTGACTTATTTTGAAGTCCGGCCAGCACCTCTCTGATATGTTGTCGTGTGCTTGCGATTCCATTGCGGGCATCGTCAGCACAGATAACGTTCGTCCAAGAATACCTGCCGATGCAATGCCATAGGAGACTCTCTACGATGAGCAATGGAGATATTGAGTTGTAAATTGAGATCGTTCTGGGCTATTTACGGTGCGTACTTTTCACATAGTCTCCACTCTCATGGTTCCCATCGTTATCATTCTCTAGCCCTTGTTTGGACACGATAAGGCCCTCAATGAGCCTTCCTATAAGACTCGATAGGTCACCTTGCTACGGCATCGATCTTCAGCCCAGCTATGGTGAATCTTCTAAGGACTTTCAGCCAGCTGCTGATCGTGGCGACGCTCAGTCGTGCGGTGCCACAAAGCGCACCACCACCACCCACCGTCTCGGGGTTTCCCGACCTCTACGAAGCTTCCATAGCAGAGCTTCAGAGCGGCCTCTCGCAGAAACAATTCACGAGTGTCGATCTTGTCAAAGTGCGTGGTGGTTTGTTGTTGTGTGATGCAACGCTAATCATACCCCAGGCTTACTTAGCTCGTATCAACGAAGTGAATCATGAAGGTCCTGTTCTTCGTGCTATCATCGAGACGAACCCGAGTGCTTTGGCCCAAGCCGCAGCTCTGGATCAGGAGAGGCAGATGAAAGGACCTCGCGGACCGCTTCATGGAATTCCTATTATTGTCAAGGACAATATCGCGACTCTTCATTCCGAAGGTGAGTATATGATCATGTTCGTCAAGCTATCTCAACTGAACGCACTGCGTGTAGGAATGAATACCACCGCCGGTATGTCTCCTCAATCTTGATCTCCGCAGAGGCCCGGTTTGACTGTTACTTGAAGGTTCGTTCGCGCTCTTGGGATCCGTCGTTCCTCGCGATGCGACAGTCGCTGCTAAGCTTCGTGCTGCTGGGGCCATCATCCTCGCGAAAGCCAATCTCAGCGAATGGGCCAATTATCGTGGCGTGGTCCCAGCAGGCTTCTCTGGGCGCGGTGGACAAGCTTCCAGTGCTTATGTGCCCCTTGGTACCCCAGCTGGTTCGAGTTCTGGTAGCGGGATCTCTAGTTCTATTGGTCTGGCTGCCTGTGCACTGGGATCGGAGACCGATGGATCCATTATTGGCCCCAGTAGTACCAATAATTTGGTCGGCATCAAACCATCCGTCGGACTGACATCGCGGGCAGGAGGTAAGTTTCATCCATGCTACTGAATAGTTTTTTTCGTTGATTTCTATTACTGTAGTGGTCCCCATTTCGGTACAGTGAGTGTCTTCTCAGTAGATATTGTAACATGCTTTGACGTTGGCGGTTAGCCAAGATACTGTTGGTCCACTTTGTCGTTCAGTCGCAGACGCAGCCGTCGTCCTCTCAATCATTGCGGGCCAGGATTCTCTTGACAACTTCACGCTCGCCCAGCCCTCGGTTGTTCCTAACTACACGCAAGCCTTGAACGCTAGTGCGTTGAAGGGTGTGCGTTTGGGCGTGCCTAGAGCCCTGTTTGCCACTCAGAGCCCCGTTGTCATGGCCGCCTTCAACGCCACGCTCCCGACTTTCCAAAGCCTCGGTGCCACTATCGTTGACCCCGCTGATTTCCCGGATAGCGCAGAGATCCTCGCGAGCACGAACGAGACCACGATCTTGAACGCAGATTTCAAGGTGTGTTTGCTCTGGTTTTACCCTTGCTGACTTGCTTAGGCCTGACTAAGATGTTTAGGTCAATGTTGCTTCGTACATCGCTGGTCTTTTGGAAGTTCCCACCGGAGTCAAGACCCTTGAAGACCTCATCGAGTTCAACTTCGCTCATGCCGATGAAGAACTCGTCCAACCATTCTGGACTGATCAATCCAAGTACGTTATCCTCTCTTTATACTGAGCTTCTGTTTCTTGATGTGTACCTCCAGGTTCGTTGCTGCTGAGAATACTACAATGGATCAGGGTTACTTCAACGCGTTAGCGGATGACAAGATGCTCGGTCAGACTCAGGGAATCGACGGAACGCTGCAAAAGTTCAACTTGGATGCTATCCTGCTCCCGTCGGGTGCCGCTCCCAAACCAGCAGCCATCGCCGGATACCCCATCATATCCAGTCAGTGCTCCTTCTACACTCATTCTATTCGCCAACCTCACGTTGATTGCTACTAGTCCCACTCGGATTTCAACCTCCGAACACAACTCTTGCACCTGCAATGCCTACTCGCGCCACCGGACCCAACATGCCGTTTGGGATCGCGTTCATTGGGACGGCGTTCAGCGAGTTCAAGCTCGTATCATACGGATTTGCGTACGAACAGGCGACGCATACTCGCCTCAAGCAGCTCGCGTTCGCTGCTGCCATTCCAAAAACTCAGCTGGTAGACGTAGTCGGAAAGTAGATGAGTTGACGTCCAGTACCGCATCTCGGGTCACCGTGGTCTTCTTTTCCTGCCTTTACGCCTTTTCCTCCCGTTTGGCTGCGTTGAGAGATGCAACTTCTTGTACGATCGCTTCTACTATACAGAATTTTGAGCAAGTTGGTTATGTTCTGTGTATACTCCGTATGTATACGTTTGTACCCGAAATCAAGCCTTTTCGTCGCGTCGTAAGCTCCTATGCAGGAGAGCTGCACCGGCGTCAACAATCGGAACGCAGCCAGGCCTGCAGCTGGCAGTCCGCATCACGCCTCTTTCTTCCAGACTGCCACTGCCTCCAGAGTATTGAGTGGTCTCTCACCTGTCGTCACCGTATACAACCTCCTGGCGGACATCTCAACTGGTCAGTCAGTTCTCCGAAACAGCTGTACGTCAACTACGTCGCGTCATCGTCTACAATGGTCCCCACTGGCGAAGTACTGACCGCCGCACTTGATAGGAATGACAGCGGCATGCAGACTCCCGAGAGAGCTGCTTGATCTCATCTTCTCGGAAGATCTGTTACAGGAAGAAGACTTTCGCTCTTGTACGCTTGTCTGCAGACAGTGGCACAGCGCTGCCTCCATGCAACTTTTTTGCACCGTTACCATCGAGAATTTTGAGCCATGGACCATAACCCGATTCAACCGTTTCCTTCGCTCCGGAAACGCTACTCGAGTGGCCTGTCACGTCAAAACTCTCCGAATTGTTGGTGGATTCTACGACTTCAACAATCCCATGTATCTGGAGATGGACGCGTCCACGATCAATTCACTCCTGGCAAGATTGCCTTCTTTGGACGCACTGTATCTCGACTCGGTTTGGGTTCGAAAGATGACCGCTCTCGTGGAATGGCAGGCCCCTCGACCGCTCAAGTCACTCAGCCTTGCGTCTTGCAAGTTTGATGTCACTTGGTATACACCAAGCGACTGTTCCAGACTCTTTGGGGACCGCAACGCGACCAATTGCAGCCTCGTTGAACTCTTTCGGATGTTCTCTTGCGTTGAACAGCTATATTTGAGCAGTGTCGTCGTTTGTGACGTCAAGCAAAACTTTTACGGCATCCGAGAAGAGGCGAAAAAAGTGTCAAGTGCTTTCAAAATCCACAGGATCCATCTGGATTGTGAGCATGAGGACAGGACAATGAAGGCTGCTTCGAAGCTCCTTTCTCATTCCCGCGCCCTCGATGAATTGCAGTCATTGCAAGCTGACGAGAAAGTGCAAAGAATCAATGAGTTTCTGACAGTCGCGTCTCCCACCCTCCGTCACTTGGACGTGTGTTTGAACGTGAAGTCCATCAGGTCGCAACAGGTGTGCTATTCTTGACCTTCCTGAGCTTGCCGTGGCTAATGTGAAAGTTTTGAAGCCTACCTTCCGCTACGATGTGGCCAGGTGCAGCAATCTCGAATCCCTGACTGTTTCCACCACAATATTTGAACCGGAAGTCTGCAGTCCCGAGGTCACTACAGCGGAACTGAACGTGCTCGTCGATGCTTTCATGCAATGCCCGGCACACGTTCCGTATCTCACATTCCATCTCAAGTACAATTATGACGACACGTCGTACAGTACGATGGATCTGCTGTCCGTGGACTGGACGGCTTTGGATGCCAACTTGAGTCGCCGGCCTGCACTCATCAAGGTCCTGTTCAAACTCGAGAATGCCAACGAAGAAGACGAACTTGACGAAGAAGACATGGAGCTCGAAGGAATCGACAAGGATATCGAGATCCTGAAGCAACGACTTTCGCGAACACACGCTCGCGGCGTGCTGGTTTTCGAAAAGATTGGCCCAGTAAGTCCACTTCCTCCCTTGCGAGGAAGGTCCTGTCTCATCGCTCGTAACAGCTAGATGACTTGAACGACTCTTGATGACGGTGCGGCTGAGACTTGGGCATCAGCGAGTACGAGGAGGATTGTGGGGATGCGGAGGACTATGAGATCATCTTTATACGTCAAACGTGCTCCCTTAGATACAATTCGAATGTCTACATATCGCTTACGACTGCAGATGCCTTGACTACCTGAAAAAGAGCTCATCCGTCTATCAACCATAACGCCAAAAATTCTCAGATCAACGAACGCCTCAAACATCTCGACCTCAACGCCTGTCTCTCGCAAACATGCTCGTACCCCGAACCTCACGTATAATGCTTGATGACCACCCCGTTGATGACCTCCTCCTCGACCCCGAATCCCTCTCCCGCCGTCGCAGCACCATCAACCTTCTTCAACACCGTCTTCCCATACGCCGCCGTCCTGCCCTTCCTATGCACCTCCATCGTCGGCGCATCCTCGTCGCTGAACTTCCTATCCACCCAAACGGGGTTGACGGGCGAGCGGAAAGGCACGAGCTTGACGTTGTCGTCTGGCATCGCGAAGTAGAATACGCCGAGGCGGGTGTATCCGCGTTGGGAGGGAGGAGGTTGGACGACGCGGTGGATTGTGCCGCGGTAGAACCCGCCTGAGAGGTATTCCAGGGCGTCGCCCGCGTTGATGACCTGTACATGTGATTATCAGTATGAGCATTCTCAACGTGAATGGTGACGAGGCATACCAAAGCATTGGGGATGTGGCGAATCCATCGCCATTTACCATCCGGAGAGAGGATCTGGAGAGCAGCGACTGGTTGGGAGTAAAGGATGGTGATACTGCCGAAGTCTAAGTCGTTGCGCATCAGCCCATCACTCTAGATGTGAAAAGGATGCGAACACACCTGTATGCCCTTTAAGCCAAACCTGACCAGTTTTCTGCTCTTCCTCCTCGGAACGGGGATAACTACAGTCCAGCTCTTAGACCTAGATCTTGATGCGAAGACAAAGCCTGCTCACTACTTCATGAATCGGGCTGAGACAGAGCATGCGTGTTAGAAGCACTCGCAAAGGGACGCGGCGGTACTACTCACTGTATGACTCGCCGACCGCATTGTACCCGTGGATGTCGGTGAACGTATCCTCCGGAAGTTCCATTCCTACTGCCAGCAATCTATCCCCACGGTCAGAGATGAAAAGCGGAACAAAGACGATAGGACGGACCTTAGAATGGGATGCAGGACATTGAGATGGTTTTGTTTCGAGAATTCGCGGATTTCGGGGAGTAGAGGTCGGACGGCTTCAGGGTGCTCCTTCTTGGTCACGTCGCGGTTCACTGGATTTGAACGTGAGTGGGGATACAAGGTCAACGTGAAGAATCACTCACGATTGTAATTTTCAACTTGGTCATGCACGCCCTTGTCGATGTGCTGAAAGACGTCGTCAGGAAGATACGAGACCCAAGAGAGACAAAGCACGCACCCAGTATTGCCTCAACTTATAGCCCTGATATGACCCCGTCTGCAGCATCTTCCCTGCATACTTCTGCTTCTCCTCATCGCCCACACCAGCAAACGGTACATCTGCAACATCGAACATTCTCTCGGTCTGCAAAACTCACAGTAAGCCTCCTATCTGCGTATACAACGATGTGTAACATACCTGTTCAGAAGTATACCCATGATTGATCACGTAGAAGAACCCTTGCTCTCTCATCGCGTCTCGGACTTGGATTGCCAGGGCCGCCTTGCCAGCCGGAGTAGCCATTTGGGCCAGGTCGATTATGGCTAAATCAGCATAGTCGACTGTGTATTGTGAAGTTAGCGGTACGAGGACTGTTCGCATAGACGAAAGACTCACGTTGCTCTTGAGCTTCCGGAGCAGGAACATAGTGGGGAATAGGCGGTGGATGCTCTGAAGGTGCGGCGATCGTCATATCGTGAAGTCGACCCGAGTTCTTCGTGAACGGGCGAGTTTTCGTGTTAGATATACGGCCTGGAAGGGTCCGCTTCCGCAGGCGTAGCTCATGACCATGGGAATAGGAAGAGGATAGAGTCAGCTGGTTGTCCTGGCTTGAGCAATGGTGGAGTCTCGAGTCATCACGTCATTCTCAGGAGGTATTGCCCACGATGAGAATCGCGCTCGAAGGCGTTCCGTTGTCCATTGCGGGTCGTCTTCGAGCAATCTTCGAGAGTCGAGATTCGGGGAATGTGAAGAAGAACTTGCTCCTCGTCGAGGCTTGGAAGGAGTAAATTTTGAAGAGAGAGGGTCAAAGAAAGCACTGTGTTTTGTATCTGCTGCAAAGTAACGTTATGCAAATGCTGGCAACAGACTATGAGATACGGTTTCTCGACTGAGTGAAAGAATTAGTGGGAGCACATACTGGAACTACACGTCGAACTCCCGAAAAGTAATAGGAGGAAAGGAGGAGGAGAGAAGGGGTGGAGAGCACTTGGCAGCACGTTGATTCCGGCGTTCTATCAATACACCGTACTCAACACCCATTTTGTGGCTCTGTGGCTTCTGCCATCCTCTCCACGCTCCTTCACTCGTCTTCGTATGTCTCTCGTCTACTCTCTACACTCGTTGTGTCACAAGCAAACAACATGAAGCTTCCTGCACAAATCCTCTGGCAAGAATGTGGCATTTGACCAACATTTGACAGCCCAAATCACAGCCGCCGCCGCTCGTAATGGTCGCGGAGACGCGTCTGGTGTGTGTCGACGAAGGGGAAATAAGGACCAGGACCTGCAACGGTGCCTTGAAAGCGGATGCGGATACACTTCCTAGTAAAGCCTACTCTTCACTGGGTGCATCCTGCGGAATGAGAATCTGGGACACTGCAAATGGACAGGAACGTTGACGCGTAAGTGGGCCATGGCACTGACAGTGGCTTGATACGGTTCAATCTCGAGCTAATCCTTTGACAGACGGGCTTATAAGGGACGCGTGGCGAGCTGTGAGGTCCCCTTTGCGCTTCTCGCCTTCGTACATGTCTTCCTTGCCGCAATCTCTTACACTCCATGTTTTGACCGACCGCGTGTGGGTAGGAGGTAGCGGTCTGGAAGGCGAGGTCAGGCTGCATTTCCCACTGGCGAACGAGGAGAAGATTTTGGGAGTTAAGATAAGACTGAAGAGGATCGTCTCTATGTACGTCGTACGCCGCTTTGTAGCCAGGGTATTCGCTGATCAGCGGTCTCTCGTTTAGTAAAGAAGGATTGATGTCCAAGAGTAAAGAAGAAACGATCCTTGAAGAGAGGTCGCTTTGGAGAAGAGATGAGGCTAGTCGGAGCGCACCAATCCCCTCGAGCGGGGTGGTGACGACCCTACCGTTTCGCTTCAGCCTGCCTGATGATGTTTTGCCAACATGTCGATACAGCACGGAGGAGCTGTTGGCCACCATAGCTTTCGTTTCTTACCACATCGAAGTGACCGGAGCGAGACCTGGAAGGAAGAACGACCGGAAAGTCTCCAGCGTAGTCAAACTAATGCCTCTGGATTGCATCGGAGCCCAGACTCGCCAACAGATGCATACTTTGGAGAAGAAGGCGCAGCAACTGAAAGTTGACGTACGCGAGACCGTTTTCCGCGGAACGTCCACAGTCGAGCTGAAGGTGACGACACATACACCAGTTTGTCTGCGATGTTCTGACCAAGTTCCTCCAATATGACTCAGCTCACTTATCCGGACCTCGGAGGACTACCCATGAGAAGACGTGTTCCGTTCGAGCTGCAAATCGAAACCGTCACCAGACCCATGTATTTTGACGACACATACAACTATCTGGACGTGGACCTCTTTCCCATGCCTCCCGCCCGAGCCAGTGATGTGGATATCTACGTCGAGCAATCAGTCCATCTGCAGCATCGACATAAGTCAGGTGGAATGGTGTTCAAGATACCGTGCGCTCAGCCTCATCAAGTCGAAGTAGGGGAACTGGAGAGGAGATGGTGTCCAAATGAAGAAGCGTACGGCGAGTATATGGGGAAATGGGAGCAGTCAAGGACTTTCAGATTTCTCGCAGGTCTACTTGATGCCCCGTCTTTCCGGCATGATCTGCTCGAAGTCAAGGTATACAGTCATTCCTTCGCATTCAAAATTAGTGCTCATGACTCTGCTCGATAGTACGAGATGCACGTGGACGTGACGTTCGCAGGACGCGGGACTCCCGTAAAGCTACAGTTTCCCGTCAAGTTCAACAGTGGATGGGGCCGGTCGGACGTTCTTCCACTCACTTCGCAAGAGCCTCAAATTGCTGTATCTTCGTCTCAGCCTCTTCCACAAACCGTATCCCGGACTTCCGATCCCAGTCCCGTCGCCGAAGCCTCTCGCCTTAATCCTACCCTTGGCATGGACCGACTAAATGCAATGTCGTTCATGAGACCAGATGCTAGCGAAGACACCCTCGTTTCATACCTACCTCCGCCCACTATCCCGGCCCCGAAGGTTTACCTAGTGCACGATAAACCACTCCCAGTGCCCGAAGTATCCCAGGTCACGACATATCCCTCACCTATCAACACACAATTTGCGCCGTCCACTTCACATTCCGATAGCATCAGCAGTAGCTCATCGACCGCACCTCCACATACATATCCTCCCAGTGCTTATCGAGATTCATTCATGGGACCTGCACCTCCGTATGTCTCTGCCGCTTTACAAGTCGGCTATTTTCTGACTTTAGGCTTTAGACCATACAGGACTACGCCAAGAGATCTTCCCCCGCTCCCTAAGTCTCTTCATCATATCCAATATTCATCCTAGATACCTTCCATGCTCCTGTCGATTTAGTAGCACCACAGATCCGGCAAACATGTAGCGTTACACGATGTATATTACATATAGGAATGCATAGGACGGGAGGCACTATGATGCTCATTCACTATCGTCATCCGACTCCTCATCGTCACTATTCTTCACACTCCGACCACTATCCTCCTCGTCCGTTCCTTCATAATTATGCCACATGTTCTTGTTTTTCGACGCCGCTCCTGCTACCCAGGTCCCGTCTTTTTGCTTCTCCCATGTGAACAACGACGTGAACGCTGCTTTCTCTAACTTCCATTTACCCGCCATGTCTTCCGAGCTCATGGCGTGCTCCCATGCGTCTAAGATATCCTGTTGCACATCTGTGCTCAACGACTCCTCGAAGCGGCCAAAGTCGTCGTCGACCCATCGAAAGCGGGGGTAGTCGCTCATGAGGAAAGACTTCAAGTCAGGGATATGAGAGAAGACCCGCGGTGCGAGATAATCCACCGTGCCGTACTACAAGGGTCAATACATCAGCGACGAAGACTTTCGGATGAGAAGACCTCAGAAACGCACCCAGTCATCACTGAGGTAGACCTTGAAGTGCTCTACTTTCTCCGCATAGGGTGCGACAGCCTCCCAACGGTCAATGTCCAGCTCGTGCGCATAGAGCGCCACTCGTTTGACATTGGTGCCCTTGACTTGCTTCAGAACACCTGCGACGCGCTCCCAATCTGGGGGCTGGAATGAAATGATCTTATCTTGCAGCGTGAAGTCCGATTCAGCTCTAAACGTGGCGCCGTCCAATTCAATCGTGGATAGGAGAGGGTGGCCTTTGAGAAGCTGCGTCTGCGTCAAGACGTTAGAAGGCCCGTTGTAGTATTCCAGGCGAGGTAGAATATGGGATGGGAATGGAACAACCCCCGTGAACCGTTCATCATCCATCTCGTAGATGGAGAGCGACGTGACATGGGGCGTGTGCTCGAAAAACGCCACGGAACCCAGGGTGGACGGTGATAGCTCCAGAGTCGTCAATACCGGCATGGGCACAGGAGACTTGAGTATCTCGAATTCCCAGATCTGGTCCGCTGTGAGGAACAGTGCTTGCAGTTGACTGGCGTGTCTCTTGAGGAGGTCTTCCAAGTACTTTCGAAGCGGCTCTTCGAAGCGATACGCCGATATCTGCAGCGTCGTCAAGCAGGGCATCTGGGGCGCCGGCTGTTCGAAGATGGTCCAATCTGGTGTCGGGATGATGCTAAACGGATTCGTGTTGGTGATCATCGCGTCGTAAAGCGTGATGCTGCATAGGCTGCTCTTTCTGAAGAGAGCCAGCAGCAGGCCTGGGTGGAAAGAACACGAGCGTAACTGAGACACTGAGATGTTCCGTAGGTTGTCCATTCTCTCGAGGCATACCAGAAACTTCTTCTCGAACTTCCCGAAGTCCAAATAGGTAAACGTGTTGTATCTGTTGTTGCTGATCGTAAGAGAGCGGACCATGCCTGGTAGGTTGTACTTTGTGACTCTGGACATCGTGCGGATGCATTTGACGGCCACGGGTAGGTCGATCAGCGTAATGTTGGCATAGACGATGGGAAGGAAGACCTGCTGCAGAGATCTGGAGACTCGTAGCAATCGAATACGATCCTTCTTTCGCAAATCTTGAGAGATGCGCTGGAAGATTTCGACAGGTAGGTCGGGATAGGAGAATCGGACCATCTTCGTCCTCCGCAGGCTAGAAGTCAGAAGCAAATCAGAAACGCAATCTCAGTATTCATGGGAGAAGGCTCACGGCCGGAGTTCAGATTGCTGGGAGCACTTGCAACTCGAAAGACGAAGAACACAAGACTGGCAAGGCTATCTAGATAGGTCAAGATTGTTCAGGATCAGCGTACTGACCAACATGACCACGCTCCGTCTTACCTTCGTGGAGACACTAGCCAATTTGACAGCCTGGAAACGACGAGAGCAATGCAGAAAACGTGGTACGTGTGCAGAGCATCGAACCCAGCATCGTCTCTTGACTTTTATCAGCATTTCGCCGTCGTCGTATGCCGTCAAGCTGCGTGGCCCATGCGGGTGCCCGAAACGCCCAGGAACCCGAGCGGGAGTGGGTTAGGGTTTCCGTATGTAGCCCTCCGAGCCGAAAGACGAAGAAAATTCCTGAAGCTTGAAGTGAAGAACAAGAAGGTCGTTGGACGGTACAGTATCGGGTACATAACGCAAATGATTCACACGTTCGCATTCCACCGGTAAGACGACAGCATGTTGGACACGAAACTCGCACTTCATTCTATCATGTGCATGAGACTTGACAAGATACTTCTCCCGACCTTTTACATACATTACTTCTCGCGACCCGAATGAAAAAAAACCGTGTGACCTCAAGGATGTCTACCTTGTTCCTCTTTGCCACAATCCACGTGCACGATGCCGCATACTGAAAAATCATCTCAAAACCTTTACGTTCAAGTAGCCGTGCTGATGTTGTGGGCCTGGTCGTAAGCAGGGCACAGGTCGCTCCAAGCCTCTGCGACGGACAGTCAGCAGCGAACATGTGGTGAGAATAGACATGCAGGCTTACGGGGAACGGGGTTGGCAGACGCGGTGTCAGGGATGTCTTCAGCGAAGACAATGGCAAAGCCAGCCTCCAGATGCCAGTCAATGTGGCAATGGAGGAACCAAGGTCCAGGGTTGTTGGTCTGTGACAATCGCACTATGAGTACGATAAATTCTTGGGAGCGAATCACAAATGGACTTACCGTGAAGCGGATAGTGACGTTGTCACCGGTTCCACCGATGCTCACGGTATCACGCCAGATGGGGTTCACGTAGTTCGGAGTGGCGTTGTTTGCGCTCTGAACAACAGCAAAGTTGTGCTATAGAACAATGGTCGGATCAATAAGGTAATGTTGAGAAGTCGCGAGCTTTTGAACTCACGCCGTGCAAGTGGAAAGGATGGGGTCCTCCAGCGGCACCTGCAGGGAGAGCAACCTCGATGACGGAGTTGGGTGGGAGAGATATGACGCTGCCGGCCGGGAGCAAGTCTTGGGCATTTTGCGCACCGCTGAGGATCTGGAGGAGAACAGGTACGGTGGGAGGTACGAAAGATACACCGTCGATCGTGAAACGGCCATTCTGATTCAGGTGATGCGACAATGAGTGTATGCCTTAATATTTGGAAAGAGTTACTTACGGCGAAACCAAGGTTGAGAACCATCGGGTCGTCAGCACCACCACGGAATGGTTGTCCAGGCTACAATGGCCTATTCAGCATCACAAAAAGATCAGTCGATAATGGTCAGCACGTACCACACCGAGATCCGCGAGAGGATGGAGATTAGTCTCAACCAAGGGGCTGGTGAATGTTGTGGGAGGTGAGGTTGTGGGGTCCGCAACCGTGGCGCCCTCGTAGCGCAGAATGGCAGAGTTAATACCACCGTCGAAACCCTGACCGCCGCTGTTAGGTTGAGCGCGGATCCAGTAGTTTCCAACAGGCTGGTTAGCATTTAGCTACGATGCTACGTTAGTCGAGATTCATGATGACGGCGAGTGTGAATGGCAACGGGACATACCACGAAGGAGTAGCGCTGAGCGGCGAAAATTTGAATCTGGTCGACCGTGAGCTGCTGGCTGTTTACACCGTCGACTTCGATGATAGTCATGTCGTGACCATCAATGGAAAACTGGTAGTTGGGGTCGCACGAGATGGAGACGAGACGCATGCGGTAGCTGGAAAGGTAATCAGATTGCCGTCAACTGCGCTCAGCTGCATTGAATCGCGTACCGCTTGCCACTCTGGACAGTGATGACGGACAAGGGAGAGGCCGTTGTATTGGTGAAGCTTCTACCAAGACCGTTGATCAAGGTCGCGTCGGCAGTAATGGCTGCTCCGATGGGTTCTTGCTGAGCCAGAGTATGGTACCAATCGGCCAACGTGATGATGGTGGTGTCTGTCAGGGAACATGGAATCAGAAGCTGAGAGACATAGCGGACGGTCCAGCTAAACTCACCGTCATCGACATCATACAGACTGGCGTTAGGGTCGTTCGGGTCATACACGACGAACGGACCACGCAGGCCATCGCAGTACTGCGTAGAAAGATGGCTATGGTACCAATACGTGCCTATAAAATATTAGTCATAGTACAATGCTACCGAGCGGATGAGACTCACCTGCTTGGCCGGGGACATTGAAGTTATAATCAAAGGAATTCCCGGTGATGATGGGGCACTGGGTCACGAAAGCAGGCCCGTCAGCCCAGTTGGTGCCCTTCTGGAAAAGACCGTGCCAGTGCTGGAAGACAACATCATGAGCGGAGCAGATTGAGCTGAAGAAAGGGCGACGTACAATGGAAGTGTCCGTGAGCATGCTGGTTTCGGTGAGTTCATTGAAGACGGTGATCTGGAAGTTGTCGCCCTGTGATTGAGGTGATCAGCAATGTTCAATCATACAAGGTTCGACCAAGAAAACACACAGTGTTGCCTGAGATAGTGGGACCGGGGAAGGTACCACCAGCCAGGACGGCAGGACGAGTGAAGCCATCGGGGGCGATGTTCGCGTTGGTGATGTGCAAGTCGGTGACGGGACCGATCTGAACAGCGTTGACGGAAAAACTGAGGGCTACGAGAGCTGCCAGAGACTTGAAGAACGTCATCTTGCCTAGATGTGAAGCTGATCAGTGGCAGGAAACCTGAAGTGATGAGCTGGCCACTGACAGATGTTGGCTCAGCCCTTTTTATACGATTGCTACATTGTCCTGGTAGATGGTAGCCAGTGCGAAGGAGACATTTTTGCGCCCGTCGTCGGGCCCGAAAGGCGCACTACTGCGTGCACAGGCCGTTGCCGCTGCGAATTCGACGAAACAGACAGTTTGTTGGTAAGTATGTACAAGTCTGTGGAGTGATCAAGATTACGATGTCACGAACCTGTGATTAGCCCTCCAATTCAATCGAAGGGAATCTGATCGAGTAACAAACAATGGTCCCTGTTCTTCTTGCAAGCACGAAACTTCCTTGTATGGTACCGGCAGACCTTCGTGAGAGGCCGATGCACGGTACTCCTGCGCCCTCTCGTACTGGCACAACATGAGCCATGTGAAGGGCGTTGACAGTGCGAACAAATTGTCACACGCGAGAGCTGTGAATTAGGTATAGCTTGCATTTCCCGCTCGAACGTCCATCTTCAGCAACTGCCTGCGACTGTCCCGAGATGAGAAACGGTCGCGTTAGAACAAGGTTATGAATACGACTATGACTTACAGAGGATGCTCTGGCCACGCTTAAAAGGCGACACTCCTCGCACGCTGCACCGCTAAAGCGGTAGCCATCCATCTCCGATGCGCTACTATGCTTGTAATCAGGTCGTTCCGGCATAAAGAAAGCACGAAAGAGACAGCAGCGCGCCATCAGAGTGTCTTCCGCCATGATCGTCCTTCGAGTACCCGGAGGCCAGAGCGAGCACCATCCGGATGTCCTGAAATGCCCCGTCAGGAGAATTCTTCCCTCAACGCGAAGAACTCACCGACGAAAGAAGATGCTGCGCCATGTTTTGTGCGAAGGATCGCCGAATTGCCTCTCTTCTCCATCAAACGGACGAATCACGACCGGACGACCGCTCATCCCACGGTTGTACATCAGGGCGACATTGCAGAGGCGAGGAAAATAGACGCAATACGTTGGTGACGCGGCAAAAACGCTACGTCAGCGGCGTCGAGTTGAACGGCCGACGCTGCTCGAGCTGTCTTCTCCGAATGAGGAGCATATGGCTGCTCGTTTCAGGTGGGGCAAGTCCGCGATGAGTTTCGGAAGAGGCATGGTGGGAGGAGACGATAGAAGTGCAGAGGACGCGTCTCGGCACGCGCTAATCCACCCTCAGCCAGCACCGGCGTTTGCCGTCCTTCCGAATATGGCAGGTAGTGTTCAACGTTCAAAGGAGGCCTTGTTTGCCAACAGCGAGGCGCATGTAGAACAGTATCGTGAACTCTTCCGCACAGCCCTCACTTCTCAGGTCTTCATTCCAATGTGGTTCGGCTTCAGTAATAAGGTCACGCAAGCATCGGCCCTGCACTCGTACTGTCACTCAAAACGACCATGATACCCATAGCAATTGTACTCGGAAAAGAGTGGTCTTGAAGCGACACAGGATAGTGCGAGCAATGGACGTTAGACATGCTAAATGCCTCGTACGCTCCCGTATGGCCTCCGAGGTTATGCCGAGAGATTACCCTCCAATGTTCACGAGCTGACATCGGGGACTAGAGATTGGTGGAGGCACGTCGTAAGGTTGGTTGATCACAACAAGGCGGAGCAGTGCCTCCGTCAATTTCTGGCAAACTTTGCATTATCAGGTGGTCCGAGTACAGATATCAGAGTAGCTGTGTGTGCACACCTACAGTGACTCCTTATAGCTGATGAAGATACACCTGTCTGTTTTTCACCATTCGCCAAGGAAGACGATATATGTCAGCTAACACGGTACTTTCTCAACAGCAATTGGGTGTTAGCAGCAATACGATAAACTGGAATGCAGCCTCCGTTGTCGTCAACATATGCCGCCATACGTCGGTACCGCTTAGACCTAACAATAGGACGGGCACCCTCACGGTTAATGAGGATTCTCCCCGGGCTCGTAAGTCTACCCGGATCCGTCTGCCGTACCTCCACTCCGTTTCTGCGCTCCGATCGAGTGCGCATTCTACACTCGGTGAAGTTGCAGCGTTACATGCACGGCCTCCGGTACTTACTACTGCACCAGAGGCGGCTCAGAACGGTCTGCTTAGCAAGCACTTGAAATGAACAAGATGCAACTTGCGTTTGTACGCGCGCTCCGAGCTCTGAAGAGGTTGATGTCAACCCTAGATATTCAACGCGGAAGAACTACAAGACTGACATTCGAGGTGCGAGCTGTTGACGTACGAAGACACATATATGTCGGGATGAGCAGAAAGCACGCACGAATGAGCGAGATGGTACGCACGCACCACAACCGTTTTCACGCGGTGAGCTACCGGTACAATACCCGCACGTACTCACGGCGGTGCGGCCACCTCAGTGCCTCGTAGGTCTCCGGTCAGAATCCTGAATATTCTACTCGGTGCGGTATTTGCGCGTCGGCGTCGAAGAAGCATCCTGATTATGGGTGCCTGGAGAAATTGAGGTCTGGACACCAACGTTTCTTTGTCCGGAGAGTGGGAAAGCGTGGATGGACCCACAAGCTCGGAACCAATACGACTGGTGTGGGCATCCGGTAGTTGTGTAATCTGGTAGGCGCGTCTGACCGATTTGTCGTGTCGGGCGATTGTAGGTGCAAGATTGAGGCATTTGTGATCACCTGGTCGGCATCATATCTGATAACTAGTGCGCGTCAGCAAATGTGCAGGCGAAGCAATGACTGGAAATCCACACACTCGTCAGAGTACACTCACCATTTGTGTCGAGACCGAGACATTACAATGATAAAAATACGTGCGCTTTGAGGCCCAGCGTAGTATGAAGTCCTAATCGATACTTGTGCCCTAAGTATAGCTCAGCGGTTCACCAGCTAAACAGCTCTCTCGGTATTTGCTCGGAACGAGAAAGAGGCTGTTCAGAGCTCACCTATGACGGTACCGATATCGACGTCGGAGGTGAATTGACTCGCATTCGTCGGCCGAACACCCTGTATGATCATCTACCTCCAGTGCTGCGAAAATCTTGAGTCCATTACGCCTCTGCAGGCTTTGGAGGCCCGAGCCAACCAACAACTTTGCCGTAATTCCGGCTTCTTTTCAATAAACGTTCCACAAAATACCTCAGTCCAGACCTGCGTCTTTCCTGCCTTTCTGCGCCAAAACGCGTCCCGAGTCAGGCACTACGTGCAAAGAACACGAAAGCGGGATGAACTCACCTTACTTGCTAACACGATGCTCGCACTTCAGGTACAGGCGGACCTACACGTCCCAAAACGGACATGTCTGCGTCTGCTGGAACGTCTATTATCTCCATCATTCCTGGAAGCGAGCGTTCGGTAGCTTATCGCAGATTTGTTCTGTACTTCGAGTTGAATTGGTCGAGACTGCTAAGCTCGTGCTCGTGATGAGGACGGTGCAGTCGGTAAGAGGTCCTTGAATGGTGAATGATGCTACCTTGCAGAACGTCCAAGTTCCCATTGACATATTCGCCCACACGGTCTTCGCAGAATTAATCAGCTTATGTCTATGTGCGGCGGTGAATGACTCACTACCATTCCTCTACGGTCGACTCCAGATGCATTTTAAAGTCTAAACATACCATGAAATGGGTCTGGTCGACTTTCGGATCTGGCAACGCGTGTCTTCTGCTTGTTCGGCGAGAGAAGCGTGTACTCGCCGATACGTCTTCAGTTTAGCTATATCCACTCCAGAGACCGAAACCATGACCCCAAATTTGAAAGGCGGACGTGATACGACACCGTCTCGCATTTGCAATTACCACCATTGAGGATCTGCACATGGGTATTCGTGTGATGGCTCGCCTACGACGAAAAAAAGACGAAGATGAGGAGGAGAAAATAGACATGGTCGCCGACGTGAGACTCACCGACCCCATCGAGCGCACCGGTTTCACCAGCCGGTCGCGCTTTCCGAACATCGTGGCTACCAACCTTCTGCCAAACGGTGAGAGCTGCCCGATGAGCAAACAAGCCTAATGTTGCACAAAGCCGTCAAGTCTAAAATGCAGATGGACGTGATTGAGATGGTCTGACAGCATCAAGGCGCAGCGAGCGAAGATCCCGACCCATCATGGATTGACAGTTGCCATCGGGTTCGTATTGAACGTGCGACGCTCGTGGTATCAGCGACGTGCGTGCAGGCGGGAATTACGATGCTTGGAGGGTTACGAGCGTGGTCTCTCCGAGGTTTTCATGGAAGACATGCCCTTTCGACGCGTGAGTGCATTGCTGGCCAAGAACAACATATCGATTCCAGACGCAACGTTTGCACAGAGTCGCTGTTTACGCCTCTACGTATGCTTCGAAATGTCTGTTTATCTTCAAGTAAGATTGATTTAGCAAACAGGCTTCCAAGACAAGGACTGCTGATCCTACCTTCTCTTCCTCTTCGGGTTGGCCAAAGCTCCCGGTCACTGGCGCTCCAGCCTCCAATGACCACGTCTTTGCTTCCGACAGCTTATCTGCCCTCTCCGTGGTCACTCCACCGTTCCCGACGAGCTCCCGACGTTCCGACAATGACGAGTAGCGAGAGGGTCACAGCGCGGCGAGACAAGAGGAGGAGGAGGCCCGAGCGCGGCTCAGCAAAATGAGGGCGATGACGCGACCGGGGATTGCCGGCGGGTGCGTCGCTAAGGAGGCCGGGCTGAAATTCCCACCGCCCTCCTCAGTCTCCCGCCACCATCTTCTTGCCCTCCGTCGTCGTCGTCCACAGCAGCGACACCCCCGCCGCGCTTTCAACAAGCAGCAGGCTCGGTCTACCCGGCTCGGTCCCCACCACCCCACCACTACCACCACCGACACCGACACCTGCTATGACGATGTCCGACCTCCTCTCGATATCCCTCTTCCAACTCCTCTCCGTCTTATCGTTCCTCACCTCCGTCGTCGCCGTCTTCCGCATGGGCGCAGGCTTCCACCGGCTCCAGCAGTTCAAGTTCGACAGCGGTGCACCCGCGACAGTCTCTCAGCCTGTAACAAGGCCGTGGAGCTGGAGTGGCTTGCCGACGGTTTCTTTCTCCATCAACGCCTTGATTGGAGAGGACGAGGAGGTGCAAAGAGACGCGGAGAGAGAATTGTCTGTACCGAGCTATTCTGCTGGCACTGAGCTCGTACGCATGAACTGGAGGGCAGAGAAGTCGATGTCAAGTGTGTACATCTCTCGTTATTGACGCTGCTCCTTTCTGACTCGACGCTGGTAGCGTTACCACCACTATCTTACGCTCAGCCCCCATTATCTATGGCTAAGCTAATCATGTCCCGTCACGTACGTTCTCTCTGCCAGTCTCGATCGCAACGAGGCTGACTTTTCGTTCCCTTCAGACCCACCGTAAACCTTACCGGATACCTCGCCGTTCATACGGGTCATCTCGCCCAACAGCCTCGTCGCGGCTGACCCAACCCGTCGTATGAGCGGCTTCACGTCACCTCACATACCCGTGCCTGCAAAGGCAAACGACTCCCCGTCTATATCTATCCGCAACACACCCAATATCCCACCCACGAGCACGCAAACGCACGGAATCGCCACGAACCCCTCCGACTCCATCACGCACTCACGCTTCTCCCTCTCGCACAATTCACTTTTGCGTCTATTTATCTCTCCCATTCGCATGGCCGCTTCACACACATTCCACCACCCGTTCGCAGTGGTGGCTTGTGTTTCTTTCGTTTTTCTCCTTGTGGGGCGGTTCATCGGACTTTTTGGTATCTTTATCATGCACGCGTTTTGTTTTCTTTCCACAAGCAATCATCGCAACGCAAATTTCGCACCACCGCTGTTGGACTTATCACCTTGACTCTACACTACCTTTTCGACCTTTTACCTAGAAACCTCTCCGACTTCAACTTGACTTTTGTTCTCCTTCCCGTGACAATCTAGCACACCCTTGCGACGATCTTCACCCACCTACCCTGTTTTCTCCCATCGTTTTCGCCAAAAGTTCTCCTTATAGTTCTTGTTTCTAGTGGTGTAGTTCTATGTTGTGTATTTTTGGAAAACGACCGAGGAACGAAGAAGCAGATCTTTTGCTTGGGTTGACGACTATTTCCCGGCTGATGACGTGTCCTCGGAAGAATCGCGTTTGAATGACGGAGGTTCCGGGGTTAGGGAGTGTGTATGTCTCTACTTTGGTGTGGGGACGATGCACGATGTCTGTTTTGGTGAACGACGATCGCGAGGATGGTACATTGGCCACACGATCGTGAAGGTCATAGCACGTCCCGCCATTCCGACTCTCGCTACTGTCAAGTCGTACATTATGCCACTCCGTCTCAATGTCATTATCGACGTCTTGTTAGAGAGAACATATCATATCACCGTTGACAGCCAACGTCGCGGACACGAACGACCTCCGTCCTTCCAAGCATCCAAGCCATGCCTCACTTGAGGTTGCAGGGTTTGCGGACATGCGCCCATGCCACCTTGGCATCTCCACAAACACCGGTCAAGATGTGGCTCCAGAGTTCTGAGTCCAGACACACCGCACACTGCCTCGAGTGGCTCGAGTGGCACGCTAATGATTATGACGCTCTTTCGACACCCAAAATCGATTTCATTTCGTTCCATGATATATACCCACTCATCAGACAGTGAAACAGTGCTACCCAACAAACTCGACAAATCTAACATCACCGCACACAACAGCTTGAGCCATGGCCCAACAGCAAGAAACCCTCGCCACCTCTGTCTTCGACAAACTGCACGAACTCAAAGACGCTCTTCAGCCCCACACCCCCGCCACCAACGCCACCGTAGAACACACGGCGATCCCAGCAGGCGAGCGGAAGACCCAAGAAGAAGTGCGTGCCGAGATTCGAGGCGAGGCGAAGGCGGAGGAGCATATCCAGCGGAACGAGGGGTGGAGTGAACGTGTAAGTCCCTGTTCTACCTTTCGTTGTGTGAGATGTTGACTGAGCGATTGCGGTGGCGCAGATCAAGGACGTCTTGGACGGCGGCGAGGCCCATCGTGCGCGCGAAGCCGAGGCCGACAGAGCAAGGCAGGAAAAGGAGCACGAAGAGGCGAAGGAGAAAGTAGAAGCGGAGCGAGGGTGGACAGGCAAAGTCCAGGACGTGTTCGATGGTGGGAAGCACAAGCAGGAGCTTGAGGAGGCGGTGTTCGCGCGACTTGAGGCGGAGGCCGTGAAAGAGAAGAAGGCGCATGAGGGATTGGGCGAGAAGGTAAGTCAACTATGTTCAGATCTCCACCTTGGATAATTGTGGTGCTCATTAATCATTTTTGCGGACAGCTCCGGGATGCATTGGAGGACAAAGTCCACGCCGACCAATCGCATCTTCAGCATTTGTGGGAGGACGCTCCTGCAAAAGAGAAAGTCGAACAGGAAGGCCATCGCAAAGTGTGGGATCGGGAGGGACGAGAGCCGGCTGGTGGGAAGAAGAACGACGAAGGGTGGAGGGACCAGGTAAGTTCGATGAATGCCAGCTTTGAGCTTGAACATGATAACTGAGGTATTGTCGGGTCGGTAGTTGCGTGCGTTGGCGCGAGGTGGCCAGAAGGAAGAGAAGAAGCAGGTCGAGCGGTCTTGGTTGAAAGAGAAGGTATATTCTATCCACGATCGCCCGCTTTGACGAGGACTAATCATTGGGTTGTAGTTGAACAACATGACTGGAGGAGGCGCAGCTGGCGAAGCGAACGAAGGTCAGTATCCTTGCCTCGTACATAATGACACGAACTCACCCGACCATCACTCCTCAACAGACAAACTCGACAAAAGTACGCCTCTTCTCACTTCTTCATCTTCTCCCAAACTAACGTGCCCCCTCCACCTCACTCAGCAATTGATTTCGTACAAGAACACATCCTCCACCAAGGCGACCAATCCGACGAGTCCGCACTGGAGAACTGGAAGGACGAGCAAATCAGCGACACGATTCGGATGGCGTACAAGCAGGTATCCGGGCACGAGTTGCCTATTGCTGATAAGTGAATGTCGGCAGAAAGGGTTTCATTAGTCTTGGGCAGTTGTTGAGGTGGATGGTGTTGATGAGCTTGGGGTAGGATTTACGGCGTGGATGTCTTGATTACTGGTTTAGTGTTGTACGATATCGACGGCAGGTCGCAGGATTGCATGAGGTTACCTAGAATGAGAAAGAGTCATGGCTTCACCACGATACTAAATGACATGGGGTCCTGACGTCAAGAGGTCTTGGCAGCGTATACGTAGAAGAACTCCAACACTCCAATCTACAGAGCGTATAAGTATGACAGTACGCAAAGCAAGAAAGCAAGACTCACACTATCACATCCTGATACCCAGCATCCAACACTACAACCGATACACGCTAGATCATACCAGCATGTCAATGTCGCAAGAAGCACCCGCGCAGAATATCGATAGACCAGAGGAGTCGTCTTCGTCCTCGTCGTCCAACAGTGGACTGTTTGGTGCGTTGAGCAAGCAGGTATGTGCCCTCTGCTGCTTCGCCCGTAGTAACGGAGCTGACAGTCCCATGCTTGCTTCAGATGAACGAGATGGGCGGAGGAGGCAAAGCCGGAGAAGCGAAGGAGGACAAGCTCGACAAAGGTGCGTCCGCCCCTTCATCCGCTCTTCATCCGCTCTCCACCATCCGCTCTCCACCCTCTCCATCCCACCCTAACTGCCCGCGCATTGATCAGGTATCGACTGGGTGCAAGAACACGTCCTGGGCCAAGGACCCCAGACCAACGAGAGCGCGTCGGAGCAGTTCAAGGACGAGCAGATGAGCGACTTCATCCGGGGCCAGTATAAGGGCGCTGTGGGGTCCGAGTTCCCGTTGGCGGATAAGTAGAAGTAGTAGATGTGAGAAGTAGAATGGAAGGATGTGTGTACAGTGTATGATTAGAGGTTTGGATGAGGAACGTAGATTGAGTGGGGTTGAGATGAGGGTTGGATGAGAGTGCGATGTCGGCTGTGGGGCGCGTCGCGAGCGTTCACCCATCCTGCTTTTGACCACCATCGTCTCCCGCAACCTCCAACTTCAGAATCCATGTCAAACCTTTGTCGATACCCAGTGACCATCCGACTCTAGATCATGACCCATTACACAGTAACCTAGAAGATAATCTCACGAAATGACGACCTTTCTTGATCTCCCTCTAGAACTCCTCCCGCTCATCCTCCAACACTTCTTACGACCCTCTCACCTCGCTCTCGCCGCGTTGGTCAACAAGGATTTCCACTCCTTCGCGATTCCGCACCTCTACCGGAAGGTGTACATCTACGCGTGGCATACTAATGTCAAGACCAGGGTACGTGTATTCCTTTGGATCGATGCTCATCGCGTCTTCGAAGCTGACTAGTACTGCTAGTTCGTGAAGCTATTCGAGACGTTGGCGAGCTGTCCCCACCTCGCGCGATTCGTCGAAGAAATGAGTACGTACACCCTCCCATCCTCACCACCCCTCTCACCAACACCATAAACCCCCCACCCAGCAATCCGCGACTTCCCCCGCGCCCTCCTCCTCTCCGAACGCCGCGCCGTCCTACACACCTGCCTCGCCGGGATCCGCAACTGCCTCTCCCTCCGCGCCTGCACCTGGACGCGCGACGGCTCGCTCTCCGACGACATCCTCCACGCCCTGTGCGCCCTCCCCCGCTTCGCCTCCTTGGAGATCAACGGGAACAACGTTTGGCAGTATAGTCCGGGCACGCTGGTGAGGTTTGAGCGGCTGGAGAGGTTGTGTGTGGTCATGCCGGGGGCGCCGGTCGTGGAGGTGTTGCCGGCGTGGTTGCAGAGGACGGGGAAGACGTTGAGGAGGTTGACGTTGTTGTGTCAGGTGGGTGGGGTGTGCAAGTGTGGGGGCTTCGGATTCTGACCCTCGTGTTTTCAGTCGTCGCCTCGGATAAACGATGGGCTCCTGGGCGAAGTCGCGTTCTACCTCAAGAATTTGGACCACCTCCACCTCCTCGGATGCGCAAAGGTGACACACAGCGGCGTTTTCGAAGTCGTATCCAAGAACACGCACGGTCTACGCTCATTAGGCCTCGAAGCCCTCTCGCCCACCTTCGT